>CM061068.1:1585922-1867769 GCA_030762895.1 Sophora flavescens
AATTAGGGTTCAAAAACACACCCTAATAGTGTTAAGATTCTATTTATAGAGCCCCCAATAGCCCAAAACGTGTAAAAAGGCGCTAAGCCCGCTTACTCTGCATATGGTGCTGTATTTCGCACATATCTCGAGTTATAGACATTCAAAAATTATAAATTTTATATCGTTGGAAAGATAAAAGAATTGTATACAACTTTTTTTAAGACCACAAAATCTGAAACCGACGTTTATATAGTCAAAACGTGGATAGAATTTAAGAAAACGGTTCTGGCGCTGAAACATGAATAGTGTGTACGAATTTGGTCATAACTTGAGCTACAAGAATCCAATTTGGACGAATTTGGTGTCTATGGAAAGTTAAGAGACAGGGCTATATTTCTTATGCATATCTCGGATTCAAACAAGTTCTCTTTCATTACGAAATATCCGTCTGAAGTTAGGTATCTAGTCATATTATGCGAAATTGGGCTTAAAACACTCAAACTATCTATTTATAATGGGTATGCTTATGTTTCCTATCATTGTTGCCGCAATAATTTAGTCCAGGGTAGGTTCTTATCCTTATTTTTATTTTGTTTTTAAAAAAATAAATTTTACATTATTGTGGAACCCACTGGATTTTTATTATAAAGAAAACAATTATAATAAACTCTTATACTACCCTTTTTTTATTAAAATAAATATATTTGAATTTTTAGGATGTTACGTTTCTCCCCTCCGTAGAGAATTTCGTCCTCGAAATTCATCACATACTCACACACATATTGTAACATATGCTGAAAACCAAACATAAGGTTACCTTACCTTAAACAACAAGATCTGGGTATTGACATACGATGTCCTCTTCCATCTTTCAAGTAGTTTCCTTCGGAGTTAATCCTTTCCCATAACACTTTCACCAATGGAATTGTCTTGCTCCTTAGAGTCTTTGTGCCCTTGTCCAAGATTTGACTAGGCCTAGGCTTATAGATCAAATTATCCTTCAATTGTAAATACTCAGGAGCTATCACATGAGACTCATCAGGTACATATTTTCTAAGTTGTGACACATGGAAAACATCATGAAGATTTGCCAATTGTGGCAGAAGAGCCAATTGGTAAGCAACGGGCACGACTCTTTTGAGAATTAGGAAAGGTCCCATGAAACAAAGAGTCGGTTTTCTAAATGACATTGACCTCCCCATCCAAAACTTAAGAGTGCCTCTCAAGATTACATGTTCCTCTTCCTAAAATTCTAAATGCTTTCTTTTCTTGTCGACATAACACTTTTTATCTATTTTGCGCAATTCGCATCTTTCCCTCAATTATTAATCCTAATTGCGATCTCTTTGATTAAATATGATCTTAACAATATCTTCTCACCTACCTTGTACTATCATAAAAATGGATTTACATTCCTAATCACATCATTAATATATATATATATATATATATATATATATATATATATATGTATGTATGTATAGTCATTAAATATTCCACCAGATAATTAATGTACAATTCATAGCCCCTTAACTTAAAAAAAATTATTCTTTTTTAAAGAAAAAAAAATTTAAAATGAAGTCAATAATAACATTTATATAATAAAATCATGCACTTAAGCATTTGTTTCTATCCATCCGCCTATAATTAGAACACCTTCACTTGCATTTCATCTTTATAAACATTTCACAAATTAAATTTAACAAACAATCCATAAAAGAATTTGATGTAATATTTTATATCATCCACACGTAGACATAATATCTCTTACGAACCCTATACCAAATTTCTTATATTCTACACAGAACTGAGGAATTTTATAAATAAAGAAATGTGAAGCAGTAACACGTTCACATACTAATTTTTAGCTATCCCAAAATGATAATTTCAAAAGAGGAAGAAATAGTTTCACTTTATGTTGATAAGAAGATATTACTAAAAAAAATATGTGATAACAAAATGGAGAATAATGTTTAACAAAATTACAATTACACTGTGCAGACATTATGCAAAAACAACTGTAAAAATTAACACCACAATAGTATAAGAAACCAATTCAATCTCGATCCCTGAGTAAGCACATACAAATAAGAAATAACATTTTTTCACTTTTTGTTAAGAAATATAAGTTTGTTAGGATTAGACATGCCATTAATCTATATGGAAAACAAATCATAATGGAATATCAATCGCGATTAATACTTTGTCACTTGAGAAGCAATTTTAAATTTCAAGGAAAGTGATCCTCTAAAAATTATATAACAAAATTACAACATTATAATAAAATTTGTACATATATATAAATTTTTTTAATCTCACTTCCATTTTTATTCCCGTCCACTAATACTTCTTTAAATCTTGATGCGCTTCTTGGTTATTCCTAGACACATGGTTAACGTTCTTTTATGTGTCTCTTATAACATTTTTTCCCCTCTAAGGCTCTCCTCCTTAGGGACAATGATCCTATTATTAAACAACACTACACCATTATTATATAACACATAATTCTCTTGATCCAAAAGAGATTTCAAATCCTAGTTTAAAAACTACACTCGCTTAATCTATTTTCTAAGGTCTCTACAAATTTTCAACCTATTCAATTCCAAGTTTTAAGCCTTAAAAAGATATCCAAATTCATGTCTCTAGACTCTTCTATTAGGTTCATCTCTTGCAACTTCAAGTTAGACTTGTGCGGAAATTTCCTACTTGAGTATCGACAAAGCTGCATTAGCCTTTCCTAGGACTATACTTCAACTCAAAATTATAGTTCCTAAGAAAATTCATCCACTTTCTTTGCCTTATATTTAACTCTTCGTCTATGTCTCTGTCTCTATCTCTTAACAACTGTTCAAGGCTCTACTGATCATTAAAAACTTCAAGTTGTATCCTATATAAGAGATTTTCCCTTCCTAATCAGCTTGGTGAGAGGTAAGGCTAGTCTAGAGAACTCGTTTATAACTTCCTATAATACTTCTCCAATTCTAGGAAACTTCTCACACTTGTCATTGTCTTAGGCTTCTCTCACCCTATCCCTGCATCTACTTTACTAGAATCAACCACTACTCTACTCCATTGATTTAAGCTCATCTATCCTAGGTAAAAGATACCTATCCATAATAATTACTTTGTTCAATTGCATATTGCCCACATATAACCTCATACTCCAATAAATTTTTCCCACTAAAATCACTCAAAAGTTATTACAAAATAAAGCATATTTCTTACCATTGACTAAAGTGGAATTTGACTCATACTATAATTAAAAAAATAATAATTAGGATCCGATAAAAATCACTACAGAGTGAAGCCGTGCGTCAGTATACATGAGCAAATTGTGATTCCAAATAAGTCTAATTTGAATTTGGCAAAGTGAAACTAATTCAAACGTTAGTGACTTGACAAAGTGAAGCAATGCTTCCAAATATGAAATAGAAAAATCAATTCAAGTGAGATTTGCGATTTTGCCATCAAACAAAAATAAAAAGTTAATTCAAGTAGCGTAAACACGAATGAGATAGGACTGCACATTTTGTACGAAAATAAAACTAAGGAGCCACATATACACAACAACAAAAGAAACAAAACGACAATTAAAAGAATCTTAAAAAAAATTATCAAATTAATTCATCAAATAACATTAAAACATTTTAAGAATCCCAAATCAATAATCAAGAATCTCAAAACCTCGATTCTTCATATTAGACAAATATACATGTGAAAACCTCAATTTCCACATTAAAAAAAGTATCAAAACAAATTAAGAGATCACATCCTTCAATAATTCATTCCATTAAGGTTTTAAGAAAGTGTTTTACTCACATGCTATGAGTATTACTGTCACATCACTATAAATTCCCACCTTACCAGAAAACTAGAGTATGTATCGATCCTTGAGTTCCCTCAACTAAGCACTTATTAGAAGAAACAACCAATACAATAAGGGTTGACATCGAAGAAAAATCGATAGACATTGGTTGTGAAGAGATATCAAATATAAAAGGTGTTCTATTAGAGTACTTTATGACAACGAGTCTAAAGACAATCACTCCTTACCAAGAATAGCATCTAACCCAGACATAGATAACAAATAAGATCGAAGACATAAGGCACGTCCCGATGCACAAGAAAACAATTTAAACAAGAACTAGAAGAAATAAGATTATCCCCCATAGAAGTAGAAACTCATGGATCAAAAGACAAAAGAAAGATAGGTAACTCCAAATTTCACACATGAAGGATATATAAAAGAATGTGTTGCTCCTGAATCAACAATAGAGTAACTTTTCTCCTGTACGAGTTGAAGAAATTCAGTCTCCTTCGGATCTAAGCTGCCTCGAAATGATGGCGGGTTGTTCTTCTTGAATTCGGAAAGTCACACGTGCTAAGGGTCCTAGGTTGCCACCACTCCATTAGTGATTGACCTCCATTCCCATTTAGTTGACGGAGAGTCCCCGCCCGCGCTTGCATAACTCCGGCTATACAATCCAAAGCTGGTGCAAGTACAACGTTCGCCCCTCGCCTATTAATCGCCATAAATTTGCTCAATACCAATGAAATACTGGGTTGATCAGGTCCAATATCCCAAAGAATAGCATGCAACATTTATAACTCTAACAAGCATCCTATACGCCCAAGTTTTATTTTCTAAAAGTCCCAATGCCACAGTCCGGTTTAGAATCGAACTGTTCTGATACCAAAAATGTAACGCCCTTCGTTACATTAGTAACCCAAATTAATTTCAATAAAAATCCTTCGAAACATTTAATAAAAAAAACAAGTCATAAATTTTTTCTCAAATAACTAAGTATGAAAATACCTCGTATTAAATAAAATAATAGTATTTACAAGGTATTGAAAAATATTATTAAATCCAATCATTTGAATAAAAACTAAAAGCCTCAAAACCGGGCGTCTAATTGCAATCCGAGAAAAATAGTATGTAAACCAAAGAACGTCGTCCACATAATACTCTAAACCATACTACATTACTAACCAACTAGCTAATCAAAGATAACTCTTCAGATCTCTGGATCCTCAATAGCGATGTCCTCTGTCTCTGGAAACAACACTTATAATGAGATATAAAATCCCGATGATCAACAATACAGTTTATAAAATGTTTCGAAAATAGTGTTGTTCTCAAAGGTGTGGTAACCGGAAAAATTGTCCATGGTATCCGCTAATTTCCCAAAATAATATATAAACAATACTTTTAATAACAACAAAAATTTCATCAAGTCAAATGCATATAGCATAAGATCAACTCATCTCAATGCATCACATTCCACATACCAAGTAAATTCTAAATTAATCCAAGTAGCTTGAAGGCCTCATAACTAAACTGGTCTCTTGCCGACATGCCATAAATCTCACACATCACATGACAATGGCGTCTCATTTCCCATCCCTACTCATGAGGAATGTTTCGATGTCACCCTCCTGTCGGGGACATTTCTATTTCGATACCTCTCATGTGCACATGGCGGTATTTCTCCCTTTTCGACATCCCAACGTGTGGCGGTGTTACTTTCGATACCCCTTTCTAGGCGGTATTGCTCTTTTTCGATGTCCCAATTATATGGGGATGTTACTTTCGATACCCCATTACAGTAGTATTACTTTTCGATACCCCTATCATAGGTGGTATTGCAGCAAACATCATACAACATATTATAACTCAAATATGTCATGTCTCATGCATGTAACAAACTATTTCCCTCAATTTTAAACATATAAACTTCCACCAATAACAAACAATCATGAATATCACAACATATCATACATGAATAAGCACATTACAACATCAATTAATCAATTAATTCCCCTTTTAAACAAAACCCCAATTTTAGAATTTAGGTTACTAACAATATACATCAAGTCAATTAAAGACTCCCAAAACTACATGGTAATCCCTTATCAACAAAAACAATCATATATATATATATATATATATATATATATATATATATATATATACACCATGGAAAGGGTTCATAAAAAGTATTGTTACTCACCCCTTGAAGACCTCCAAATAGCTCTAAGCGTTTCCTACTGCGAATCTTAACGTTTGCCAAGAGCTATCATCATCTTCCTCTTCCTAGACTCCCTCTTCCACAACTATCTCTTCTTAATCCTTGAATTTCTTCTCTTCTTAGCCGTTTGAGTTTCTAGGTGTAATTAGGGTTCAAAAATGCACCCTAAGAGTGTTAAGATTCTATTTATAGAGCACCCAATAGCCCAAAACGTGTAAAAAGGTGCTAAGCCCGCTTACTCTGCATATGGTGCTGTATTTCGCACATATCTTGAGTTATAGACATTCAAAATTTATAAATTTTATATCGTTGGAAAGATAAAAGAATTGTCTACAACTGTTATGAAGACCACAAAATCTGAAACCGACGTTTAGATAGTCAAGACGTGGATAGAATTTAAAAAAACGGTTCTGGCGTTGGAACATGAATGGTGTGTACGAATTTGGTCATAACTTGATCTACAAGAATCCAATTTGGACGAATTTGGTGTCTATGGAAAGCTAAGAGACAGGGATATATTTCTTATGTAGATCTCGGATTCAAACAAGTTCTCTTTGGTTACGAAATATCCGTCTGAAGTTAGGTATCTAGTCATATTATGCGAAATTGGGCTTAAAACACTCACACTATCTATTTATAATGGGTAACACAGCATGGGCCTTGATATGCTTATTTTTCCTATCATTATTGCCGCAATAATTTAGTCCAGTGTAGGTTCTTATCCTTATTTTTATTTTATTTTTTTAAATAAATTTTACATTATTGTGGAACCCACTGGATTTTTATTATAAAGAAAACAATTATAATAAACTCTTATACTACCCTTTTTTTATTAAAATAATTATATTTGAATTTTTAGGATGTTACACTATACAGTTGAGGATGACTTATATGAATTGATTGGTACTACCTATACTAACAAGATACATCTTCTTTTAGGGAGCCCATCACTTAAGAACTTCACAGTTGAGCGTGCTTGACTTGGAGCAATTTTGGGATGGGTGACCTCCTGGGAAGTTTTCTCACGAAGCATGTGAGTGAGGACAAAGCACGCTGAAAAGACCCGTGTTGGTCTGTGGGGACAGTCGTCAATCCATAGAGCAGTCAGGGATGTTACAGCCGTGACCATGTAGGAAGGATTTTTATGGTTTATATTGGTTGATTATTAATGGTTTGATTGTACTGGTGAAGGTTGAATTTATTCCGTTGTGTACGTGAGAATCGGGCATTCGACGAAGCAATTTATTCCGTTGAGGATTCTACGAGAGGTAAGAGCGAAGTTGGCACAGGCAAACACAAGAAGGGGGGTTGAATTGTCTTTTTTAATTATTTTCGCAAAAACCCTTTTCACAAGCAGAAGATCAAAAGATTAAGAACACAAGAAATCCTTTTTAAAAGATTAACAAATCCAAAATCAAATCCAACCAAGAGCTACGTCCAGTCCCTTCTACTTGGAGGATTTTCTCCACTATTTCAAAATAGTTTCTACAACAAGTATTCTTCATCTCTCCAAGCTACAAGTATTGCTTTCTTGCCAAGCCTCTTCAGGCTCTAACTCCATCACAGATTTTTTTCTAAGATCTTTCTAACTCACTATATGTGAGGGTATGAAGGTTTAAGATCTACTGAATATTTTCACCAATATTCAATCCTTAAGAATTACAGACTTTTGCTTTACAATGAGAATATGAGCTTTTAATATCTTGTAATTGTTCAAATGGCAAAAAGTTGTTCTTCAGTGCTTGAGACCTGCTATATATATTGGTCTTCAACTTCTCTTGTAAATCTTCAACGGTTATTTGAATAGTTCCGTTGTAGAGACAGCATTAAATGCATGATATTCGTTGAGACTGATAGCTTGATTTTGGCCGTGTTGAAAAGCATCCTTGGTTATCAGAAAATCACAAAATGGAGGCTCACTGCTCTGAGTAATTGTACCTTATAAACTTTCTTTCCTCCTTTGTGTATAACTCAGCTTTTGTCCAGCAATAAAGTTGTCATCGTATACAGATCGTTTTTCAATTTCAATTGTACTATTTGCTTTTTGTATTTCCTTTATAGTACTATGAATTTTCTTACAAAGAGACAAGGCATTAACCAGATAAAACAATTATAAAGAACATATATTCCTTTGAAATGAATATCAATCATTTGAAATAAATTCAATGTGGACCAAACTGCATTAAATCATATTCAAGGTAGTAAAGATATAAAAGATGTAGAACCGTCTACTGACACTTAGTTTTTAGAACGCGTCTACACAAGATTTTATTCTGCTCGTCCACTGATGTGGTAGAAGCGCTCGTCCACACAAGTCTTTGGACTTGCTACGTCTTTAGAGAAACCCCGTCCAATGACGTGGCACTATGGACGTCTACTCACTAGTGCAATAAGGGCTTTTTACGTCAGTTAAAATTGATTTTATACGTCAGAATATTGTCTGACGTAAATACAGCCGGCGTTAATAGTTAATATTTTAACGTCGATTGTGGTAAAGAACCGGCGTTAAATATAAAACTATTAACGTCGGTTCTTTAACACTAACCGGCGTTAATTTTGTTAAAACTAACGTCGGTTGTGGTAAAGAACCGGCGTTAAAGGTTTTAATTTTAACGTCGATTTTATTGAAACGGCGTTAATAGTGTCTTGTATATTATATAAAATACTATTAACGTCGTTGTTTGATACAATGAGGCGTTAATAGATTTTTTTAATCGATTTTAAAATATTACTCCCTCACCTATCCCCGCATTCAAGTAAATATCCCAAGTAACACAATATCACACACATTACGAAGCAAACAGTACCCTTAAATTTCAATATTAACAAAAAGAAAAGAAATATACAAAGGAACAATGGGGGGACTTAAAACCAAAACCCATGTATAGGAAAAACATAACTATCTACAAGTATATATATATATATATATATTAGTCTCTAATGTCTAAAAACAAAACTACCAATCTAAGGATATATATATACATGTTATTAATTAGTTTCTAAAGTCTAACAAAAAAACTATTAATCTAAGTATTGCGGAGGTAACTTGTCAATTCCTTTTTAAGCCGCATACTTGAAGAATAATTCAGCGAAGCGCATCCTCAAGTCTCTAAACTCATCTTCTTGAAGAGGCGATTGGTCGTTAAATGCCTACACACGTTCAAATAATAACAATAACATTAACACAAGTCATCTTCAAAACTATAATATATAATTTAACAAGTTGTTTAAATATTACCTTATTCCATCCATCCATAATAGATGTGGAGACTATGTTCAGCATATGAAGCATCACATAATAGCCGCACGACCACCCGTCAATTTGAAATCGAGACTACAAACAAAATTAATTTCAATGTCAGTTGAATATACATATAAATTAGTAATTATAATATTAATTATTTGATAAATAAACTACCAAACCTTGAGGTAGGTCCATTCAGGATTTGCTTTAGCCTTAGAAGCCCTACTTCTCCCGTTGGCGACTTATGCTACTCGTCTTCAGCACGCTATCATAAACAAATAATCATGCCAATTAACAAATTCATATATCATGGGTGTAATAAACTAAAAACAACTGATATTAAAACGTAAATTAAATTTAAGATTAGTTACTTACTTATTTACAGCTTCCACCACCTCCTGTGGCGGCCTTTGGTGGAGAGAGCATAAGAATATGACAGTATGCCTAGACGGGTGAAGTACGAACAACTGCCAATGGTTTTTCATACAGTAGGGAGCCATATATAATTCTTTCCGATTGTCTCCCAACAAGTTCCCTATGTATTTACTAAATGCATCACCAGCAAAGAATTGGGGCAGAAGGACTGATGGCTCTAAGAAGCCATAAATTGATGCAACACCCTTATCAAGCTGAAGACGATGGAGGTACCTAAGATATGAAAAGGTGTGGATGTTAATTACATAATATATATATATATATATATATATATATATATATTGAAATTAAAATAAATTATTAAATGGAAAAATACCAAAAATAAATAAGTTATAAATTTAAAATTAACTTACGTGCACCAGAGACTCAAAACCGTGCTGGCCATCCAGACGTTATTTCCGCAGCCGTTACCGAGATCTTCACCACAGAAGGAAAATATCCTCTATTGATCTGGGCGTGCCACCCATCCATCGTGCTTCAATGGACATTCAAAATCTCAAACGCATAATCCTCACCAAGTGAGAACAAACGAGTGACAGATGACAGCGACACCGACGTTGACTTGGCCTTCAATTTAGGAAAAATAGAATAGATAAGTTGTTGATAATTAAAAAAAAAACACAAGTAATTATTTGACTAATTTGGACATTAATAATGAATACATACCTTTGTTAACATTTCGAGCTCACGTCGTTTGAAGTCCAACTCAAGCTCACGCCTTTTCATTTCCAACTCATGCTCATGGCGTTGGACTTCCAACTCCCGCTCCCTAGCTGCCAACTCATCGTCCTCCACATGTGCCCTTCTATAACTCTCTTTTGTGCTCACATGTGAAGGGTTGGCATGCCCTGCAGTGTCCTGGGATGAACCGACGGAGGAAAGCTCTCTGGCAAGCGCCTGCTTGAATTCTGGGTTGGATATTAAGTTTTGCATCAGATGTGTTGTAATAGCAAGGTTGGACATGAGGTGTTGAGTAATGTCATCCAAAATTGATGCTTCATCGACCACCCGCTTTCGTGAAGCAGACTTGCCGTAATATTCTTTGATGGTCACATTCCCAGGAACATCGATAACCCGACCAGGATGGTCTTTCTTGCCTAGAGCAGTCATCAAGACGTCCCGCCGTCCAGAAGGGACGAATGAGCCCTGGGAGGATTGTGCTTTAAGATCCATCTACAATGAAAAAATGAAATAACGTGCAAGTGAAAAGTGTTAAAAATATCTATACAAATATCAATTGAAATCAAGTTAATTATTTACTTACAATCTTATCTGCCACTTCGCGAGTGACATCAACTTTAAAAGATCCCGTCTTTGTCATGCGGTGGCTAACCCGGACATCCTCGCGGTCGATGTCCGACGGAGGACTTAATGGTGTGCCCTCAGGCACCTCTCCTCTTTCAATCCTAACAGAGTGCTCTTCCTGCTTCGCCCTCAGCCTATCCGCCATCATCTACTCGATCCGAGTCTGGTACCCACCCTGAGACATGGTGTGGCGGTGGACGTTCTTCGCCTGATTCTGCCGACCCTTATATGCCTTAGCCTATTCAAACAAAAACACATAATTAAATACAGTTAAGTGATCTATAAGAAGCATACAAAATTAACTTAATCAACCAACCTGAAATTCTCCATCCTGTCGACTCCTAGCAAACATATCCCAAGTATCCTAATCAATCCAGGGATAATCTGAGAACATTTTATCAAGCCGCTTCTTCCCAGATACGTAGTACCTGGTAAGACCATGCTTGAACCCATTCCAACGTTTGATGCCATTTTCATACATTTATGACGATGATCCTCGTCATTTGGCACAGTCCAAGCTACCTACACATTAAATACATAACAAATGGATGGATTATAACTCGGATAATTATCTAATAACTAATCCTTAACGTTCTGTGGAATGTCATTCCAGTGGTTGTAGTTGATGCTTACGTGCTGCTTCGCTTGTAGAAACACCCACTTATTAAATTCTTTAGCACGGGGTCCCTGGGCATTTAGATTAGCATCGAAGGACACCTCAAGCTTCTGTCCGCTTTGCCTATCCTTCTCTAGTTTCTTCAACGACGTGGCTCCTCTACCCCGTTTCCTATGAGCCTGTGATGTCTCTATGGACAAAAAAAATGATAAAATAGAGGGTTGTAACATTATAAACTTACATTAAAAAGAAGGACTAAAGATAGTATATAACATGTAAACTTACACTAGAATCAGGCATAGGCGCGGTCGGGTCTTGTGTAGGCCCCACAGTGTCCTCCCGTGCATGTGGGCTATCCGACTGATCCATATGTGTGCCTGTTCAGAAACAATATATATTTATTAACATAGGTTATAAATCAAAATAAATACAGAAGTATAAATAAAAATAAATGTATACTAAGTTTAAACTACCTATATCAATATCCCTTCGTGATGATCATCACGAGTGGCATGTACCTCGTCCACCCGTGTCTCCTCGATTATAGTAGGCATGTTTGTTGAAAAAGAAGGAGTCTCGGGAATATCAAGATTTGAATCTTGATTTTCATCACTACCATTATACATGCTTTTTCCTTGGAGAACCACGGACAACCTTTTGTTAGAAGGATCAGTGATGTAGAACACTTGTTTTGCTTGGGAAGCCATTATGAAAGGCTCATTTATATGACCTAACTTGTTGAGGTCTACCAATGTGAACCCCAATTCGTCGGTTTGTACATGATAAGCCTCTGGCTTATTTAGTTTTATGATTAGATGAACTAGGGTTTATGTGCCAATTTATTCGAGTTCACTCTCGTTTTCGCCCAAATTTGCCTTGTTTTGTTCCTAAGTTGGACTTTGACTCGTTTTGCGTCTTTTGTGTAGTTTTTAGGTTATTTGGATAGAATTACGCTTGTGGTTGCTTGTGTTGTTTTCAGGTCCATAAGTGAAGCTCTAAGAATTAAGGAAAGTCAAGAAATAGTGGAGATTGCCATTCTGGAGATTCTCGCCCCGCGAGAGGAAGCTCGCCCCGCGAGAGTTTGAAGACCCGGGAAGACAGAGACCATCACGGCCTGGCCGTGATGTATATCACGGCCGTGACCTAAATGCCACACAAGTCAGAGACCATCACGGCCTAGCCGTGATGTGTATCACGGCCGTGACCCAAAATCCACACAAGACAGAGAACATCACGGCTTGGCCGTGATTCATATCACGGGCCGTGACAAGAGGACTCGCGTCGCGAGACATCCTTCGCGTCGCGAATGTTCAAATTCCAGAAGTGCGCCAGAAGCAGAAGCCGTCACGGCCTGGCCGTGATGGCCATCACGGCCGTGACGCGTGGCCTCCTTATAAATAGAGCAGATCAGAACAGAGAAAGGACTTTTTGGATCAGAATTTTCAGAGACCTTTTGTAACCCTTATTCTGGGATTTCTTCTCCTTTTCTCCTCTCTTAATTCTTAGGCTTAGGATGATTTCCAATTGTACGTGCGTTGTTGTTACGGACATGAGGAACTAATCCTCTTGTCTAGGGGATCGATGAAGCCACCCATGGCGGCATAGTGTTCATGTAATGTAACTCTCTCTCCTTTAATTCAATTATGATTTTCCAATTCTGTTTTCATTGTGTCGATTATATGCTAGCGTGATCGACTAGTTAAGCGTGTTGAGGCCTAGCGGCGATTCGCGTTTTAGAACTTGAATTGGGAACATCGGTCGAGTATTGCACGAGAGTGAGTAGGAGATCGATGCAACCTATAGGGAACAAGAATTAATAGAATTCGAGATTAGGGTTAAGAGACCTAGCAAGTAATTAACTCAAATTATCGAATACGTCCTAATGAGCACGGAAGTGGATTTAGGAGAATTTAGGGGTCCCGGTTGACATTAAAAATTGAACTTAGGGAGGAGAATATCATCACTTGGGTACTTTGCATGATTGGGTAGGTGGATTCGAAACCTTAGATGCTTTTATTTCTGAATTTAATCACCGTAGCGTTATTTAATTTGATTCTTGAAATTGCGATCTCAATCTCTTTCTCTCAACCACCTTCTATTGCTTAACCAACGTATCGGATTTCTTGACAATTTAGTCGAATTGGTAACCCAATCCTTGTGTTCGACCTCGGTAGAATCTTACCGTGTTTTTATTACTTGCGACGACCCGGTACACTTGCCGGAGTCACAACAAGTTTTTGGCGCCGTTGCCGGGGATTGGCACAACCAATTTTCCTAATTTTTAGGAAATTCAGCTGTTTGGTTAAGCTGACTTTTAGTTTTATTTCCTTTTATTTAATTGCCATTATTTTTCTCTGTTTCTTTGATTCCACTTGGTCTTTGCCTGTTTTTGTATGCGAGGTACTCTTCTACAAGAGGACTTGCTATTCGATTCAGAGATCACCAGGGACCGAGAGGCGGTTAAGAAAAGAGGCCGAGAGAAAGGAAGAGGTTGGAAGCAATTAAAATAGAAAGCATGGCTGAAGAAAATCCTCCTCCTCCTCCTCCTCGTTACAAGCCTCTCTTTGAGTACGATCTACCAAGCTTGGTGGATTGTGACTCTTCTATTGTAAGAGGCAACCTGAACACAGACTCCTTCAGAGTTGAAGCATGTGTCACATTCCAGCTCTGGGAGAATCAGTTTGATGGGAGTGGAAAGCAAGACCCGCATAGACACATCACTCGCTTCCTTGAGGCGTGTGACTTACAGAAGACAAGAGGAGTCTCACAAGATGAGTTTCGCTTGCGGCTCTTCCCTCTCTCTCTTAGGGATGTCGCTCGCGATTGGGTTGATAGTTTGGATAGGAACAACATCAGAACTTGGGAGCAAATGGCACAAAAGTTCCTAACCAAATACTTCCCTCCTCAGAAGGCGGCACAAGCAAGAATAGCCGTCACTTCATTCAGGCAAACGGAGGATGAAACATACAATGAAGCGTGGGAGAGGTACAATGGTTTGTTGAGAAGATGTCCCTCTGCGTTCTTTGACCCGGTTTCCAAAGTGCAGCATTTCTTTAATGGGTTGAGGGGACGCTATCAGATGAACTGTGATGCCACAGCTGGCGGTTATTTTGTATATTTATCGGCTGAGGACGGATGGGCACTGTTAGAGAAGATGTCATATAATGATTACAACCGTGGTAGGGAGACCTCGAGTGGAATCAGTTCTGGGACAATGGAAGCCATTTTAGAGCAAAACAGACTTTTGAAGATGCAGAATGAGGCTTTGTCTGGGAACAAGAGGGTTAATGCAATACACGAGGGAATGCCTCCTGGTTGTGCAAATTGCAATGGAAATCATGACACTCAGAATTGCCCGCTAAATTTCCCTCAAGAACATGTGGACTCTTGCCACAACTTCTATGACACTTGTGCCCCGGAACAATTATCGGAGGAACAATCGAGAATCGAATAGGGGCTACATGAGAAGAGACCATCCCGGATTTGCTTGGAGTGATGTTAATGGTGGTCTAGCCGGTCAATAACACCCTCAACAGAATTGGCAACAACCTCAACAGTGGTCTCGAGACCGAACATTGGAATTCAGCAGCGCAATACTCAGCAGGCTCCTCAGGGGCCTAATCGATTTGCAAATATCGGATGGTGGAAGACAACGGTGGGGGAGCTGGCCTTTGAAAAGATGACCGGGGACAGTTGAGAAGCTGTCAACCTATACATACACAGCTTTAGAGAAAGTGAATGCGTCGATTGACAAGTTGGCGACTCATACGAGTTCAGCAATTCAGAATCTTGAGACACAAATAAGCGCATTTCCTTGAAGCAACTTAATGAGCGTCTTCCAGGCACTCTTCAGGTAGTAATCGAGAACAACCCCAAGGGACAATGCAATGTCATATCTACTAAAAGCGGAAGGGTGTTGGAACCTAGCAGGGGTACCACTAGTTCTCGGGATGACAAGGGCCGGAACAACTACCGGTTGAGGAAGAGCAACCGAGAGAAAGAAGGGTTGGCAAGTGACAAGGGACCTGGAGCAAGGGGAAGGCTGAAACTTGTGGATGAAGAGTTCCGAAGGAAGAAGTGGGTTGAACCCCAAGACCTCCCGCCCTACATGAAGGCTCCGTATCCGGAAAGATTGAAGAAGCCTCAACAGGATAAGCAATTCAATAAGTTCCTTGATGTCTTCCGAAAACTTCAGATTAACATTCCATTTGCGGAAGCCTTGGAACAAATGCCATCATATGCTCGGTTTATGAAGGAACTTCTCACTAAGAAGCGGAGGATTGTGGATGAAGAAACGATTGCTTTGACCGAGGAGTGTAGTGCCATTCTTCAACGGAAACTGCCTCCGAAGTTGAAGGATCCCGGTTCCTTCTCGATACCATGCACCATTGGGGGAATTACCTTCGGGAAGGCATTGTGTGATCTAGGGGCAAGCATCAACTTGATGCCCCTATCGATGATGAAGAGGCTAGGGATCAAAGAGGTAAAGGATACGCGAATGTCACTCCAACTGGCCGATCGTTCTATCAAATATCCCTATGGAGTAGTCGAAGACTTGCTCGTGAAAGTTGACAAGTTCATCTTCCCGGTGGACTTCGTGGTGCTCGACATGGATGAAGATCTTGAGATCCCTCTCATATTGGGTAGACCCTTTTTGGCCAAGGGGATGCCTTGATAGATGTGCGGCAAGGGAAACTCACTTTAAGGGTGAATGATGATAAGGTGGTTTTCAGTGTCTTTGAAGCGATTAAGCACCCGGAAGAGAAGTCAGCTGTGTATCGAGTGGATGTGGTGGACCCAACTGAAAAGGTAAGGGCAACTCGAGAAGACCATGATCCTTCACTTGCAACAGTATCGGTAGGATCTCATGAGGAAGACAGTGAGGAAAAAGGCCCTTCGGGGGATGAAGTCTACCTTGAGTGGCTACGAGACATGGAACCCATACCGAGTCTCCCAAGGGAAGAATGTGCAAGGAAAGAACTCAGCAGCAAGGGAATGAAAAAGAAGGGTAAAGCACCAAGGTTGAAAGGTAGTACAACCGTGGTGGTCAAGAAAGACAACAAGTTGATCCCAAAAAAGACCATCGCGGAGTGGAGAGTGCGTGCAGATTATAGAAGGATGCTGGACTTAAATGAGCTGTCCGGGAACAGCTTGCGAGTATATAAAAGTGCACAAACCTACAAAGAACAGGCCAAGGAATGGCATGGCAAGCAGGATCTTCCTCCGGATTAACCCTTAGGGGCGACTTGAGTCAGGCTCGGGACGTTAAACAAGCGCTACTTGGGAGGCAACCCAAGCTAGGTACCCTCTCCTTTCCTCACTCTTGTTTTTGTTTTTGTTTTTTTTTGTGTTTGTTTTGTTTTTGTTTGTCACTCTTGAATAATTTGAGAAGATCAAGAGTTTTTTTTTGTATGAAATGTCGTGTCGGCAAGCTTGTTAGATTTTAATTATATTGAGCATAGATGGATTGCTTGAATTATATACACCATTGATGATTTCCCCTAGGTTCAAGTAATAGAAATGTTGATCCCCACTAAAAATTGAAAATTGAACTTTGAGATGTATTATGATTGCTTGATTTATGATAAGTTTGGGGTGAGGGGGGTGCACACACTAGGAATTGTATCTCGGTCAAACAATTTGCAAAATGTCCAGGTGAGGATTTGAGCCTCCAACTCTGTTTTTGAATGTGTGAATCACTGTTAAGTTGCACTTTCCCGAATTTGCTTGAATCTCTATATGGTTTGCATGTTTATGTGTTGCATCAAATGATTTAGGCAATTTTCTTTGAATAACTACTTGGCCTAAAAAGGACCATCCCTAATGCATGTTCCCTAGTTAGCCAAATTGAGCCCAATTGACCTATTGTTTCTTGATGACCCTACATGACGAGCCAAAATCTGAAAAACCATGTTAACCCAATCTTAGGATTAGGAGAGCATGGAAATGAGCAAGAGAAAGGTTGTGAGAAACTAAGTTTGGGGTGGCTACAAGGTATGTGTCATATTGGGATGAGAAAAAGAAAATAAAGGTTGACCCAAGGCAAAAAGAAAAGAAAAGAAAAGAAGAAAACAAAAAAGTGCCAAAAGAAAAGGGGCAAAACAAAAATAATATCAAGGAAAAGGTTGTAGTCACCCGAGCCCAAATAAAAAATGGAAAGAAAGGAATTTGAGTGGAAAATGTGTTTAATGCTCATGCTCTCTTAGTTCCTAGGGACTTAAGCCTAAATATCCTTGATTATCCTTCCCTCAGCCAGGCCCCATTACAACCTTTAAAAGACCTTTTGATGTTGCATGCATGTTTTCGTGGGAACTATGTTTGAGATCAAAATCAAATTCATGGGAAGTGCTCTTGATAAGTGAAATTGAGTGAAAAAGTTGAAAGCCTAGACAAACTTGAGCGAATGAGTGAAATACTAAATGCCCTTTGTGAGGAAGGCGGTTGTTTGAAATTGGTGATCTTCCTTTTGTGTGTGACACTGATCCTCAAATTAGACTAATGATTGCATGAATGATAATTCCTCAAGTGTTTAAAGTAGATGAATGTGGGGATTACATTGATGAAAAAGGGGGGGAATCAAAGAAGAAAAATTGTTTTGTAAAGTCGCTTGAAATTTGTGCGAAATTGATTAGATCTTTAGGCTTGCCAAGTCTTGAGTCGTTTTTGAGTTTTAAGCTTGCTTGGGGACAAGCAAGGTTTAAGTTTGGGGTATTTTGATAAGCCTCTGGCTTATTTAGTTTTATGATTAGATGAACTAGGGTTTATGTGCCAATTTATTCGAGTTCACTCTCGTTTTCGCCCAAATTTGCCTTGTTTTGTTCCTAAGTTGGACTTTGACTCGTTTTGCGTCTTTTGTGTAGTTTTTAGGTTATTTGGATAGAATTACGCTTGTGGTTGCTTGTGTTGTTTTCAGGTCCATAAGTGAAGCTCTAAGAATTAAGGAAAGTCAAGAAATAGTGGAGATTGCCATTCTGGAGATTCTCGCCCCGCGAGAGGAAGCTCGCCCCGCGAGAGTTTGAAGACCCGGGAAGACAGAGACCATCACGGCCTGGCCGTGATGTATATCACGGCCGTGACCTAAATGCCACACAAGTCAGAGACCATCACGGCCTAGCCGTGATGTGTATCACTACCGTGACCCAAAATCCACACAAGACAGAGAACATCACGGCTGCCGTGATTCATATCACGGGCCGTGACAAGAGGACTCGCGTCGCGAGACATCCTTCGCGTCGCGAATGTTCAAATTCCAGAAGTGCGCCAGAAGCAGAAGCCGTCACGGCCTGGCCGTGATGGCCATCACGGCCGTGACGCGTGGCCTCCTTATAAATAGAGCAGATCAGAACAGAAAATGAGGACTTTTTGGATCAGAATTTTCAGAGATCTTTTGTAATCCTTATTCTGGGATTTCTTCTCCTTTTCTCCTCTCTTAATTCTTAGGCTTAGGATGATTTCCAATTGTACGTGCGTTGTTGTTACGGACATGAGGAACTAATCCTCTTGTCTAGGGGATCGATGAAGCCACCCATGGCGGCATAGTGTTCATGTAATGTAACTCTCTCTCCTTTAATTCAATTATGATTTTCCAATTCTGTTTTCATTGTGTCGATTATATGCTAGCGTGATCGACTAGTTAAGCGTGTTGAGGCCTAGCGGCGATTCGCGTTTTAGAACTTGAATTGGGAACATCGGTCGAGTATTGCACGAGAGTGAGTAGGAGATCGATGCAACCTATAGGGAACAAGAATTAATAGAATTCGAGATTAGGGTTAAGAGACCTAGCAAGTAATTAACTCAAATCATCGAATACGTCCTAATGAGCACAGAAGTGGATTTAGGAGAATTTAGGGGTCCCGGTTGACATTAAAAATTGAACTTAGGGAGGAGAATATCATCACTTGGGTACTTTGCATGATTGGGTAGGTGGATTCGAAACCTTAGATGCTTTTATTTCTGAATTTAATCACCGTAGCGTTATTTGATTTGATTCTTGAAATTGCGATCTCAATCTCTTTCTCTCAACCACCTTCTATTGCTTAACCAACGTATCGGATTTCTTGACAATTTAGTCGAATTGGTAACCCAATCCTTGTGTTCGACCTCGGTAGAATCTTACCGTGTTTTTATTACTTGCGACGACCCGGTACACTTGCTGGAGTCACAACAGTACACCACCGTTACTATCAACCCACTTACATTTAAAAACCGACACCGTAAGCTTAGTGTAATCGAGCACCCAAATATCTTCAATATATCCAAAGTAAGGTGTCGGTGCTTTAACGGGTTTTGTGTCCTTTGCACTAGAGAAGTGCATTGCTTCGGCCACGATCATAACCCCACTATTTTGCATGGTACTCTTGTTATCTTGTGCCTTTGTATAAAAGGAAAAGTTATTTATGTCGTATCCGCTCCAACATATGACGTTGAAGCTAGGCCCACATGCTAGCCATCTTACATCATCAGAAGCAGTACTACCATCCTTAAGCATTTCTTCCTTGAACCATGGTAAGAAAGTCTTGTTATGCTTGTTCAACAACCACCTTTCGCTCATTCGAGGGTTTTCTTGATTGGCTTTTCTTTTATATTCAAATAAGAAAGGATAAACACAATCGATGTTGTTCAATACATACAAATGTGCTTGAAGCACTTCCTCCCGACCTTTGCTATTAATTCTTGAGTCATGTGTACCCTTACCTTGACATCTGATCTCATCATGCCGAGGCTTAGGAACCCCTATAGGATCCGTGTTATGAAGGTAGTCCGAACAAAACTCAATAGCTTCTTCTGCAACATACTTCGAACAATAGATGCTTCCGGACGATGATGATTCTTCACGTACCATTTCAAGATCTTCATGTAGCGCTCAACCGGGTACATCCATCTCAGAAAAACCAGCCCACATAATCTAATCTCCCTCACCAAATGAACAATTAAGTGAACCATTATATCGAAAAAGGAAGGAGGAAAATACATCTCCAATTGGCACAAGATTGTAGCAGCCTCAACTTCCAAGTCATCCAACATACGGGGGTCAACGACTTTGCTACATATAGAATTGAAGAATGAGCACAACCGAGTAATGGCATGTCTCACATTTTTTGGAGTAATACCACGAGTAGCAACGGGCAGAAGTTGTTGCATCAAGATGTGACAATCATGAGACTTTAAACCAACCAATTTAAGATCACTAGAGACAAGACTCTTCATATTTGAAGAGTAACCATGTGGAACTTTGATGCCCTGAAGACACCCGCAGAAACTTTGTCTCTCTTTTTTTGACAAAGTATGACATGCTGGCGGCAAATAAGTCCGCTTACCATCCTCAACAACTGGAGCTAACAGCTCTCGTATACCCATAGCAACGAGGTCGAGACGAGCATTGAAACCATCCTTTATCTTGCCCTGAATGTTGAGACGCGTCTCGATCACACTACCACACACATTTTTCTCCACATGCATCACATCAATGCAGTGTCTGACATCAAGCTTGCGCCAGTATGGAAGATCAAAGAATATCGACCTCTTCTTCCATATGTTTTTCTCGAAACTTTACCTTTCTTTTGGACTTGCCGAATATAACATCGATGCCTTTTACCCTCTCGATAAACCTGCTCTCCAATTAAGGCCACGGAGCTTCTTCTGTCTCTTGGCATCCATTAAAAGTTTTTTTCATCTTACGATATGGGTGATCACGTCTAAGAAATCTCCGATGCGCAAGGTAAACCGTCTTCTTTCCATGATGCAACTGAGTGTAGCATGTGCCTTCTTCACATATAGGGCATGCTTTATGCCCCTTGACACTGTACCCGGACAAGTTACCGTATGCCGGAAAGTCGTTGATGGTGCAAAATAACATGGCACGAAGCTTGAAAGTCTCATGAGAATACCCGTCAACTACATCAACACCTTCCACCCACAGCGTTTTCAAGTCTTCAATCAAGGGACTTAGATAAACATCTAAGTCATTTCCCGGTTGCTTTGGGCCCGAAATCATCATAGACAACATCATGTATTTGCGCTTCATGCACAACCAAGGGGGCAGGTTGTAAATTATTGATAAGCCTCCGGCTCATCTAGTTTTATGGCTAGTATGACCAGGGTTTTGTGCTAATTATATCTCATTTTCACCCAAATTAGATTAGATTGTCCTCAAGCAAGGTTGTGAGTCTCTAAAGTAGTTTTAGGTTAATTTAGCCAGTTTTGAGTCAAATAAAGCACTTATGGCTATTTTATTGTTTTCAGGTTAACTTAGAAGTTAAGGGAATAAATAAGCAGGGGAAATTGCAATCCTGGAGGTGTTCGCCTCGCGAGAGTCTTCTCGCCACGCGAACCTGAAAGCCAGCTGAACAGCAGAATGTCATCCTCTCTGGTTCGCCCCGCGAACAACACCTCGCCTCACGACCCTGAAGGCTAACTGTTCCAGAAAAATGCAAGATTTATGTGTCGCCTCGCGAATCCATCTCTTCGCCACGCGAGTCTGGAAGTCAGAAAGCATCACGGTTAAACTCTTCAATTCCTCGCCACACGAGCAGTACTTCGCCCCGCGAGAAGACCAAACGTTGTAGACTCTTCATAATATTTGCCTCGCGAGTGAGGGTTCGCCTCGCGAGTAGGCGTAGTTCCTGAAAGATATAAATGGCTGTTCTGGGCAGATTAGAGGGACTTTTGATTCTCCACTGTTTTTTTTTATAGAATTTCTGGTTGTGTTTCGTTTTGATGGAGAACTAAATTCCTTGGATTAGTCTACTGTAATTGATTTCCACCACACTTGAGGTTTTGTAATTCCTATTTTGTATGCTTTTCCCTTTTCAATACTATGCTATATATTTCTGTTTGTTTAATTCAGGAGTGTATAGTGTTGTGTTGATTTATTTCGGTGATGTTATGTTCCTATATTGAATCGTGTTTGTTTAATCCGCGTGTGTTCGTTCATGTTCGTTTAGTTCATGAGGGCTTAAACCCCGTTTGTTTAATTCGGGAATAGGAACATATATCTCGTAGTAGCGATTTCGTTTGTTAATTGTTGCTACAACCGAAAGGGGATTAGAATCTGCTTAGGGCTTGGAATTTACATGAACCGATGATAGTTGGGAAATCGAGAACAGTAGATTAATCGTCTTTAGCTTATTTGACAATCCTTTAAACTGCCTTGTTTTTATTGCTCTGTGTTTCCTTAATTGTTTTCTTATTTGCATTCAAATCCAACCCCCCCAAAAAAAAAAACTGATTTTTGTGGTAAATAACAAGTCAAGAGTCCTTGTGAGACGATATCCGAGTTGTCGCTTCCTAAACTACAGTTTTATAAACCCGCTCGCTTTTTGGCGTGTGCGCAATAGCGCGACCAAAAATTGGTGCCGTTGCCGGGAACTCTTGTTTGTTATTTTTGCATTTTTTGTTTCCTTTATTTTCGTTTTTTTGTTTTGAATTGGTCTGGCTACTAGGTCTACTTGCCCTGACTTGTGTGATTTTGATCCTGAAATTGAAAGAACACTGCACACACGCCGTAGAGCAATTCGGGCTAGCACAAGTGGTGATTCTAATTCTGAAACTGTTTTTGATAACATGGGTGACCAAAGAACTTTAAGACAGCTTGCTGCCCCTGATGTTAATTATAATGGCTTGTGTATTGAATATGCTGGTGCTGTTACTCCCTTTGAATTAAAATCTGGTCTATTACATTTGTTGCCAAGGTTTAGTGGTCTTGCAGGTGAGGATCCACATAAGCATCTGAAGGAATTCCAGGTTGTCTGCTCCACACCCTTGAGACCAGAGAGAATAACTGAGGATCACATCAAGCTGAGAGCCTTCCCGTTTTCACTACAGGGCGCTTCAAAGGATTGGCTGCTCTATCTTGAGCCAAACTCTATTACTACCTGGAACGATTTGAAGAAGGTTTTCTTAGAGAAATACTTTCCTGCCTCCAGAGCTGCATCAATCAGGAAGGAAATATGTGGCATCAGACAAGGAAATGAGTCATTGGCTGAATATTGGGAGAGATTCAAGCAGTTGGTATCCAGTTGCCCTCAGCATCAGATTTCTGAGCAACTTCTTATTCAGTATTTTTATGAAGGGTTACTACCGATGGATAGAAATATTTTGGATGCTGCTAGTGGGGGAGCACTTGTTGATAAGACTCCAGCTGCTACCAAGCAATTAATTGAAAATATGTCACTGAATTCCCAGCAGTTTACAACCAGGAGAAATTCTGTTGAGACAAGGGGTGTGCATGAGGTCCATAACTCTTCTTCCAACCAGGCCCTTGAGAATAGAATGGATGAGCTCACTTCTTTGGTGAAGCAATTGGCAATGGATAAGGTTCAGCCGGCAAGGTTGTGTGGCATGTGTAGTTCTCCTGAGCACCCGTATGAAGCATGCCCCATTCTGAAAGAAGGGTCAGTTACTGATTTGCCTCAAGCTTATGCAATCCATCCTTACAATCAAGGCAACAGTCAGAACCGGTACAACACTCCAGACCTCTCCACAAATAAGTACCACCCCAGTTGGAGGAATCATCCCAACCTATGGTATGGGAACTCATCCCAACAACCGATGGCACCACCACAGAATCCTCCTCAAGTGACCACTTCTGCACCTTCCGAACCTTCCCTAGAGGACATGATCAAGCAATTGGCTGCAAACAATCTCCAGTTTCAGCAGCAAGAAAATACTAGTATTCAGACTTTGAACACACAGATTGGACAGATTGGACAGTTTCAGCAGCGAACGGATGCTACCATTCAAGCCTTGCAGACACAGATTGGACAGCTTGCCACTTCCATGAACAACATACAGCAAGCTCAAGGATCAAACCAACTACCTGCACAGACAGTGATGAATCTCAATGTCTCCAATCCTAATGTGAGTGCCATTCCTCTGAGATCTGGAAAAGTTGTAGAGACAGCCTCTGAAAAAAATGAAGAAACTGTTGAGGTAGCTCCTGAGCCTACTGTTGATGTTGAAGTTGAGAGAGTATATGTGCCACCAATCCCCTTTCCACAGAGAGTGCAGAAAAATAAGAAGATTGGTGGGGAAGACAAGGAGAGGGAAATTTTAGATGTGTTCAGAAAGGTGGCGCTGAATATTCCCCTTCTGGATGTGATCAAGCAGGTGCCCAAGTATGCAAAATTTCTGAAGGATCTATGCACCCACAAGAGAAGGTTGAAGAGTAATGAGAGAGTTAATTTGGGAAGAAATCTTTCAGCCCTGATTCATCCTAAGCCTGCACTTGAAAGGGTTACTGTTTCAGCCCCACTCGAGCACTACCAAGTGCAAGGATCCAGACACTTTTGCTATTCCATGCACTATTGGGGACAGCAGATTCGAAAATTGCATGTTGGATTTGGGAGCCTCCATAAATGTCATGCCCACCTCTGTTTTCAATAACCTTGATCTTGGTCCCTTGCAGTATACAGGTCTCACTATCCAGTTGGCCAACAGGACCAGTGCCCGCCCCATGGGAATGGTAGAAGATGTGCTGGTACAAGTTGATGAGTTGATTTTCCCTGCTGACTTCTACATCCTAGACATGGCAGGAGAGACAAATTCAAGTAGATCACCAATCATCCTGGGCAGACCGTTCATGAAGACAGCCAAGACAAAGATTGATGTTGATGATGGGACCATGTCTATGGAGTTTGGTGACATTGTGGCAAAGTTTAACATCTTTGATGCTATGAAACATCCATTGGAAGAGCACTATGTTTTCCAAATAGAGTTGCACTCTGAAATTATTGATGACACCCATGAGGACTTGGTTTCTGATTTTCCATTTGTTGCTGGCTTTGATGATATAAATTCATGTACTGACTGTACTAACACTAACCCGTGTGCTGTTTGTGCTGAGTTTCTTGATGCAACTTTGCAGGGTGATAGTGTGAGTGAAGTCGTGCATCTCAGCCGAAGTTCTTGACATCATGGCTACTCCAAATGTACCATCCATTGAGCAGCCACCCTCCTTAGAGCTCAAGCCACTTCCTGGGAATTTGAAGTATGCTTACTTGGAGACGAATGAAAAACTTCCAGTCATTATTTCCTCCAGCCTTGACTCTGACCAGGAAGCTAAGCTTTTAGAGGTTCTGAAGAAGCACAAGAAGGCGATTGGGTGGACCTTGGCTGACATCCCAGGAATTAGCCCCTCCAGATGTATGCATAGAATTCTGTTGGAGGATGGGGCTAAACCAGTTAGGCAGCCCCAAAGGCGTCTCAATCCATTGATTCTGGATGTTGTGAAGAAGGAGGTGACTAAACTTCTGTATGCGGGTATCATATACCCCATCTCTGATAGTACTTGGGTGAGTCCAGTGCAAGTTGTACCCAAGAAGTCCGGCCTCACAGTGGTAAGAAATGATAATAATGAGCTTGTACCCACTAGAGTCCAGAATAGCTGGCGAGTCTGTATAGATTATAGGAAGTTGAACCAGGCCACCAGAAAGGATCACTTTCCTTTGCCATTCATCGATCAGATGCTCGAACGGCTGGCTGGTAAATCTCATTACTATTTTCTTGATGGCTTTTCCGGGTACTTCCAGATCCATATTGCCCCAGAGGATCGGGAAAAGACCACTTTCACGTGCCCCTTCGGCACGTTTACCTATAGGAGGATGTCATTTGGTCTTTGTAATGCTCCTGGCACTTTCCAGAGATGCATGCTTAGCATTTTTACTGAATTTATTGAAAATTGCATGGAAGTGTTCATGGATGACTTCACTGTATATGGTTCCTCATTTGATGCATGCTTGCATAGTCTGAGTTTGATTCTAGAAAGATGCATTGAAACTGACTTGGTTTTGAACTATGAAAAGTGTCACTTTATGGTTGAACAAGGGATTGTTTTGGGGCATGTTATTTCTAAAGAGGGTATTTCAGTAGATCCTGCAAAAATTGATGTGATTTCTACATTGCCTTATCCATCTTGCGTTCGCGAGATTCGTTCTTTTCTTGATCATGCAGGTTTCTACAGGCGCTTCATTAAGGACTTCAGCAAGATAGCTCTTCCCTTGTCAAACCTGCTGAAGAATGATGCCATGTTCCATTTTGATGACAACTGCAAGAAGGCATTTGACTACCTGAAAAGGGCATTGACCTCTACCCCCATCATCCAGCCCCGACCTGGACCCTCCTTTTGAACTCATGTGTGATGCTTCTAATATTGCTGTGGGAGCGGTTCTGGCACAAAGGGTGGGCAAGGCTGCCCATGTCATTCATTATGCTTCTAGGACATTAGATGCTGCACAATCTAATTACACCACCACTGAAAATGAACTTCTAGCTGTTGTTTTTGCACTTGATAAATTTAGGTCATATTTTCTAGGTTCCAAGGTTATTGTTTTTACTTGACCATCCAGCTCAAGTACTGTTGAAGAAACCAGAGGCGAAGCCGAGATTGATTCGGTGGATGCTTTTGCTCCAAGAGTTTAATGTGGAGATAAAAGACAAGAGTGGAGCTGAAAATTTAGTAGCTGATCACTTGAGCCGAATACCAAGGGATGAGGATCCTTCTCCCATCCAGGATGATTTTTCGGATGAACAGCTTCTACATCTGCATGGGGTAACCCCTTCGCTTCTTTGACATAGTTAACTATCCGGTTCTTTGGTGTTTTTCCCCGCAGTGCAAGTAGATCCAAGATCCACAAACTCAAGAATGATTCAAAGTACTATGTTTGGGATGATTCGTACCTTTGGAAATTTTGCAGTGATCAGGTAATTCGGAGGTGTGTCCCCGATTATGAGACAGAGTCCATCTTGCACTTTTCTCATGCCTCTCAAGTAGGGGGACACTTTGGACCACAGAGGACGGCAAGAAAAGTCCTAGATTCCGGGTTCTCTTGGCCCACCATTTTTAGAGATGCCTATGAGGTCTACAGGACTTGTAAGGAGTGTCAAACAGCAGGCACTGCCATCACTCGTAGGAGTGAAATGCCTCAGTAGCCCATGCTTTTCTGTGAGGTTTTTGATGTGTGGGGAATCGACTTTATGGGTCCTTTCCCTGCATCTTTTGGTTTTCTATACATTCTTTTGGCTGTTGACTATGTTTCAAAGTGGGTGGAAGCTATCCCCACTAGGACTAACGATGCTAAAGTTGTTTCAAAATTTGTTAGGTCCAATATTTTTTGCAGGTTTGGCATACCTCGGGCTATCATCAGTGACCAGAGCACTCACTTCTGCAACCGCACCATGGAAGCTCTACTCCGGAAGTATGGAGTTGTGCATAGAGTCTCCACTGCTTACCATCCCCAGACCAATGGCCAGGCTGAGATATCAAACAGGGAGATCAAGCAGATCTTAGAGAAAATGGTGCAGCCGAATAGGAAGGATTGGAGCCGCGGTCTAGAAGACGCACTGTGGACTCAGAGGACCGCTTTCAAGACGCCAATAGGGATGTCCCCCTTTAGGCTTGTATTTGGTAAGGCATGTCATCTCCCTGTGGAAGTTGAGCACCGTGCATATTGGGCAGTCAAGTGCTGTAACTTGGAAATGAAAAAAGCTGGTATTGAAAGAAAACTCCAGTTACAACAGCTTGAGGAGCTTAGGCTAGAAGCCTATGAAAGCTCCCGGATTTATAAGGAGAAAACAAAACATTTTCATGATAGGATGATTGCTAGGAAAGAATTTTCTGTGGGCCAGCAGGTCTTACTGTTTAACTCCCGCCTGAAAATGATGGCTGGGAAACTTAGGTCCAAGTGGATTGGCCCATTTGTTGTTACTAATGTTTTTCCTTATGGTGCAGTAGAGATTAAAGATGCAGGTAGCAACAAGTCCTTCAAGGTTAACGGGCAGAGGCTGAAGCCATTCCATGGTGTGGCTGCTGGTGTTCCTGACGATACTACTGTTGAGGAGCTCTCCTTGGAAGCTCCCACCTACACTGCCACTTGATCAGGGAGCACCCCTTCCTTTCCCTCACTCTGATTTTATAGTTATGTTGTTTCATTGGGGACAATGTATGTTTTAAGTGTGGGGGAGGGAACTAATTGTAGCTTTGTTTTGTGTTTGGTTGGTCTTGTTTTTTCTTTTAGCTCTTGAATAAATTGTGTGAGTCTTTGGTCGGTGAGCTTGATTGATTTTGATTGATTTGGCACAGATTGCTTGCATGATTTATGTGATGATTCCCCCTAGATTTTGAAATTTGAAAATTTGATCCCCATTTGAAAATTGGAAACTGAACTGTGAGATATTTTGTTGTGATGGCATGATTTATGATAAGTTTGGGGTGAAGGGATGCACACACTAGGGATAGAATCTCGGTCAAACAATTTGCAAAAATGTCCAGGTGAGGATTTGAGCCTCCAACATGTTTTTAACTGTGTGAATCACTTTCAAGTTGTACTTTCCCGAATTTGCTTGAGTCTCTACTTGGTTTGCATGCTTATGTGTTTGCTTCAGATGATTTAGGCATTTTCTTTGTAAATAACCACTTGGCCTAAAATAACCATCCCTAATGCATGTTTCCTAGTTAGACCCATTGAGCCTAATTAGCCTGTTAATTCTTGATGACCTTATGTTATGAGCCTAAAATCTGAAAAACCATGTTAACCCGATCTTAGGATTAGGAGAGCATGGAATCTTAGCAAGAGAAGGTTTGCAAGAAACTAAGTTTGGGGTGGCTACAAGGTGTAATGTGTTGTTTGGGATTGGGAAAAAAGAAAAAAATAATAAAAAGGTTGGAGCCAAAAGCAAGAAAAAAAAAAGAGAAAAAAAGAAAAAGAAATAAAAAGTACAAAAATTTCAAAAAGGATATTGAAAGAAAAGAGGCTGTAGTCACCCAAAGTAAAAAGAAGAATGAGAAAAGGAACTTGAGTGGAATTTCAATGTTTTGAAGTGTTTCATGCTCTCTTAGTTCCTAGGGACTTAAGCCCAGTACCTTTGTATATCCTACCCTTAGCCAGGCCCCATTACAACCTTAAAAGACCTTTTGATGTTGCATGCATGTTTTCCGTGGGAACCATTTTGAGATGAAAATCAAATTTATGGGAAGTGCTCTTAAAGGTGAATTGAGTGAAATGTTGTTAGCCTAAACAAACTGAGCGATTGAGTGAAACACTAAATGCCCTTGTGAGGAAGGCGATTGTTTGAATTTGGTGATCTCCCTCTTGTGTGTAACTTGGATCCCTTGCTTAGATTAATGATTGTTTGAATGATGAAATTCTCAAATGTTCAGAATAAAGGATTGTGGGGATTGCTTTGTTTGAAAGGGGGAAACATTGAAGGAAAAATTGTTTTGATGAAATTGCTTGAATTTGTGCAAAGTTGATTGAATCTCTTAAGCTTGCCATGTCTTGAGTCTTTTTGATTTTTGAGTTGTAGTTGTAGTTTTATGGCTAGTATGACCAGGGTTTTGTGCTAATTATATCTCATTTTCACCCAAATTAGATTAGATTGTCCTCAAGCAAGGTTTTGAGTCTCTAAAGTAGTTTTAGGTTAATTTAGCCAGTTTTGAGTCAAATAAAGCACTTATGGCTATTTTATTGTTTTCAGGTTAACTTAGAAGTTAAGGGAATAAAGAAGAAGGGGAAATTGCAATCCTGGAGGTGTTCGCCTTGCGAGAGTCTTCTCGCCACGCGAACCTGAAAGCTAGCTGAACAGCAGAATGTCATCCTCTCCGGTTCGTCCCGCGAACAACACCTCGCCTCGCGACCCTGAAGGCTGACTGTTCCAGAAAAATGCAAGATTTCTGTGTTGCCTCGTGAATCCATCTCTTCGTCACGCGAGCCTGGAAGTCAGAAAGCATCACGGTTAGACTCTTCAATTCCTTGCCACGTGAGCAGTACTTCGCCCCGCGAGAAGACCAAACGTTGCAGACTCTTCATAATATTCGCCTCGCGAGTGAGGGTTCGCCTCACGAGTAGGCGCAGTTCCTGAAAGATATAAATGGCTGTTCTGGGCAGATTAGAGGGACTTTTGATTCTCCACTGTTTTTTATAGAATTTCTGGTTGTGTTTCGTTTTGATGGAGAACTAAATTCCTTGGATTAGTCTACTGTAATTGATTTCCACCACACTTGAGGTTTTGTAATTCCTGTTTTGTATGCTTTTCCTTTTTCAATACTATGCTATATATTTCTGTTTGTTTAATTCAGGAGTGTATAGTGTTGTGTTGATTTATTTCGGTGATGTTATGTTCCTATATTGAATCGCGTTTGTTTAATTCGCGTGTGTTCGTTCATGTTCGTTTAGTTCATGAGGGCTTAACCCCGTTTGTTTAATTCGGGAATAGGAACATATATCTCGTAGTAGCGATTTCGTTTGTTAATTGTTGCTACAATCGAAAGGGGATTAGAATCTGCTTAGGGCTTGGAATTTACATGAACCGATGATAGTTGGGAAATCGAGAACAGTAGATTAATCGTCTTTAGCTTATTTGACAATCCTTTAAACTGCCTTGTTTTTATTGCTCTGTGTTTCCTTAATTGTTTTCTTATTTGCATTCAAATCCCCCCCCCCCCCAAAGAAAATTATTTTTGTGGTAAATAACAAGTCAAGAGTCCTTGTGAGACGATATCCGAGTTGTCGCTTCGTAAACTACAGTTTTATAAACCCGCTCGCTTTTTGGCGCGTGCGCGACAGCGTGACCAATTATCAACGGAACAGGCCATGAACTATGAATACTACTCATGTTACCATAAGGATTCATTCCATCCGTAGCAAGTCCAAGCCTTAGGTTTCTTGGCTCATTGGCGAAATCCGGAAACAGTATCAATATTCTTCCATTGCATAGAATCAGCAGGATGATGAACCTTTCCACCACGTTTCCTCTCATCATTATGCCATCTAAGATTCTTCGCATCTTTCGCATTGGCAAACAATCGCTTGAACCTTGGAATTATTGGAAGATACCACAACACCTTCGCAGGAAGACCCTTTTTTCTCACATCATCAAGATCATCATCATCATCACCACCCTTCACTTTGTATCGTGATAACCCACATTTGGGGCAATCGTGATTATCTTCATGAACACCAGTGTACAATATGCAATCATTGGGGCATGCGTGTATCTTCTTATACTCCATACCCATCGGACACAATACCTTCTTGGCCTCATAGTTACGGTCAGGCAATTTGTTGTCCTCCGGAAGCAAGTCTTTCAACACTTCAAGCAATTCTGTGAAGCTTTTATCGGTCCAACCATTTCTCGCCTTCACACAAACCAATTTTAGCACCGCCGACAACCGTGTATGAGTAGTACACCCTGGATATAAAGGCTTATCCGCATCACCGCACAACCTATCATACACATTAGCTCGATGAAAAGATTCTTGTCCAATATCACGGATCATGTCCTCTACTCGATCATCCTCCATATCTACGTCAACGTCCTCACTTTGGGAGACACTTGCCGTACTACTCAACAACACATCACCATGCCATATGCATCTTGTATAACTCAAGCAAATCCCTTCACAAATCAAATGAGTACGTATATCCTTCACCGTACATTTCCTCATATTCAAACACTTGACACAAGGACAACAGAACATTCCATTACTATTAGGAACATTCTTTTGAGCAAATTCTATAAATTCTCCCACCCCCTTCAAATACTCAGCACTAGTGCGCTTACAAACCATCCAACTACGATCCATAACTAGATAGGTTTTGTAGATATACAAAACATATATCAAATATAAGGACAATACGGGAGATTGAAAACTAGTTTTTGAAGATTTCCAAGAACTGGTCACGGCCTGGCAGTGATGTCCATCACGGCCGTAACGCCAGCCAACCAACCGCACCTCACAGGAACCGATCACGGCCTAGCCGTGATGAGCATCACGACATGTGAGTGACCAAAACCAGCAGAGCAACATACACTCAAAACCAAAAATAGAGACATTCTAAACAACTCAAACTCACAGTTTCAAGTTTCAACTACTGAGACTACAGTTTCAACATACACTGAAAACCAAAAATAAAAAAATGTGCCCTAAAGACTCACCAGAAATAGGTGCTCGCGTGGTGGTGGTGAGGGGAGCTCGAGTGGTGGCCAACGTTCGATGTGGTTACTGAGAGCAGAGGGACAAGGAGAGTTAGTGCACGGGAAGGGGTAAAAGAGAGATGTCAAGTTATTGCAAAGAATGAGCGGGAAAGACAGAGTTAGGGGTTAAGAGTGTACCTCACGGTGGTGGCGAAGAAGCCTTCGCGGTGGTTGCGGTGGAGATGAGCTCGCGATTAGGGCAGAGTGAGAGTGGGAGTTGAGAGTGAGAGTGAGAGTGATGAAAAGAGAAGAACAGAGACGTACAGAGCGAAGTGTAGAAGATGCGCGGGTGTAAACGTTATAATCAAAAACCAAAAATAAAACAACAATTTACGTCAGTTGTTTGTAACAACTGACGTTAAAGATTATTTATTTAACGTCAGTTGTCTTAAACAACTGACGTTAAAAGTCATTGTTTAACGTCAGTTGTATTAAACAACTGACGTTAAATATAAATATTTTTTATTTAAAAACACTTTTAACGTCAGTTGTTGAATACAACTGACATTAAAAGTGTATAAGTTTCTGCAGAAACATTCATTCATTTGACTATTGTGCTACTTACCCATGACTACTGTGCTACATACCCATGCACATTGTAACCTAATCCTCTTAATGAGCATTAAGTTTATAGATCAGTTTTCAAGAAAATCAGCTAGTCTCTCTTCTCTATATAAAGTACCATTCTTCTGCATCAGTATGTAATACAACCTCTTCTTTTCCTCTATATTTCGTGCGTTTTCTCTTCCTTCACAAAATGGCTCTGATACTTTTGTTATTTCTTCCTATACCTAGACTTAAAGGTCTCTGTCTTAATGGTCAAAAAACTTCTGAGGTTGAGTAAATCACGTTACATGGATGGTAAGGTTGAGTGAATCACGTTATGTGATTCCCTCACTTTATTTCATCCCAGTCATCCCTTTCACTCTGCTTTAGCCGCAAGTGACTGTGGATTCAAGACGATGCATCAAGGAATTCCAGTGAAGGAGGTGATGCAAAGATCCCTTTCACTTTGCTTTCGTAAGTGACTGTGGATTCACGTGCGATGCATCATGGAATTCAAGTGAGGGAGGAGATGCATCCATTAATTGGAGTTTCTGAGGACAGGACTGAGAAGAATAAATGATGTTGAAGCAGAAACTTTTTTATTTTTTAGGGCTATGTTGCAGAAATTTTTTATCTTTTAATAATGTAATTGTAACTTATGAATTGCTTCAATGAGATGCGATTTGATTATACATATAACTTGTTTTATGTTAAGTGTTTATTTATTTTAACTTGCACAAGAATTTGTTTACTAATTCAAGCTAATTAATTAAGATTAAAAATAAACTTGTTTAAAAACAAAAGTTTAGAAATAAACTGCACTATATATATGGATTGACCTGTGTTAAGAGTGACAACAGGCCATTTCAGATAGGGATATATGATTATTTACGTCAGCTATTTATTTAACTGAAGTAAAAAATCACACTTTTAACGTCAGTTGTATAAAAAACTGACGTTAAAAATAAGTATTTTTTATTTTAAAAACACTTTTAACGTCAGTTGAACAACTGACGTTAAAAAAATTCATTCCTTTCACTACTGTGCTACTACCCATGACTACTCTGCTACTTACCCATGCACCTTGTAACCTAATCCTCTTGATGAGCCTTAAGTTTATAGATCAGTTTTCAAGAAAATCAGAGAGTCTCTATTCTCTATATAAAGTACCATTCTTCTGTATCAATCTGTAATACAGCCTCTTCTTTTCCTCTGTATTTCATGCGTTTTCTATTCCTTCACATTATTTCCACTATTCATTCTGCACGTTTATAATATATGACTGCCAACTCCCAATGCGCCTTGAAACCTAATGCTCTTAATGATCAACTTAATTTTTTAGCAACTTACGACGCCTAGTAACTTCATCCCCTGCTCCTATAAATAGCTTCCTTCCTTCCTTTTATTTTTCTGCTTCACAATATGGCTCTGCCATGGAGATTAACTTCATCACTCTTTATTCCTATTCCTAGACTCAAAGATCTTTGTCTTAATGGTCAAACAACTTCTGAGGTTGTGTAAATCACATAACATGGGTAATAAGGTTGTGTAAATCACATAATGTGAGAGCTCACCTTATCATCCTTCAGGATAATTGGCAGATACAGTTCCAAAACCTCAGCTTTGGAAGCAAGTGACTGTTCCAAGACCATTGCTGAAACAGATCGAGTGCACCCTTGCTCAGTCGCTCTGGAAAACTCAGTCGCTCGACTCTCCTCTCTTGCTCACCCGTGAAGGGAACGAAGCCTCAACAAATTTTTAGGATTTTAAACTCTTTCAATGTAACTTTTTATAGGATTTTAAAATTTTGAATGTATCTTGTAATTGTATTATTGATACACTTCATGAATGAGACTGAAACTGAAACTGAAACTGAAACTTTGAGGAAGGCAATGCGGAAGGGTACGTATATTAGCTAAAAAAATTTATTAAAATAACATTTACGTCTGTTGATGAAAGAACAGACGTTAAAAGTGAGTCACTTAACTTTTAACGTCAGTCCTTACAGCAATTGGCGTTAAAATTGAATTAATGAAGTCTGATAATTACAAAACCGCCACCGCCTCCTTTTTAACGTCTAGCTTTTGGTTAACTGATGTAAACCTTTCCCGTCTAATGTATATTTTCCACTAGTGACTAAATTTTAGATAGGCACTATGGATGTATACTTGAGTTTCAAGGATAGCACTCGTCTGCTGACGTGGCAAGATGGACGCGCTTATTTTTAAAGTCTTTGGACTTGCTGTACCACAGTTCTTGAGCAACCCGTCTACAGGTGTGGACGCATATTTTTCAATTGGAACTTATCCCAAGTTTTTTTTACTTATAAAAGTGTTCCTGCATAACTGAAAGCACTAGTTACATCTCAACTAACACTTTGCCAAGAAAATTTGATCCTTTTGTTAACATCAAAACCTAGAGATTAAATAAACCAGAACCACTTTGGTTCCAACAAAGAGGGGATTGCCTGAGGGATTTTTCCGATGGCTACATGCTATCTGTGTTGGTCTGTATGCTTTATCTGGGGTTGTGGTGTTTAGTTTGTGGTTGTGTTATTTATTTGTGTAGGGTTATCTGCATTTAATTATTTATTTGCGGTTATATATTATGGTATTGTGCATGATCTGCCTGAGAATATCTCCGTGATATTATTGTTGGTTGTTGTTTGAAAAGCCTGACAGTGGTCAGTGCTCAATTAAATTAATTGGATAAAAGCTTTAAGAAGCTTCATAAATTATATTCAATGTTTTAACGATAAAATATTGGTATATAATATTAATGGAAATTTTTAATTGGGAAAAATAAGGAATTTTGGAAAATATAATTATTTTAATGATTTGTTAATGTAAGAGTGAATTATGAGTCACAATGAGAGCTGAACCGTGAAATTATTTTTGTACTGTTAATTTTTACGTAAGAAATTCCGTAATATTATAGAAAGTTATTTTATGAAATTAATTGTTGAAAATAATTTAATTATGATTTTAGAAAATTATTTAAGTGGAAAAAGCTAAGTTTTGGCTTAAAAGGCTTTAAAAGTGATAATTGACCTCAAATTTGGAAAAGTGTCGACGGCAAGTATTTTGAAACGGCAGTACGTATTTGAAGTAAATTTAAAACCTCAAGTGACTCACCTTTGTGAAAACTAAGTTTTGGTGTCTAAAGGTTTATTGAAGAATTTCTCATTTGAAAAGATTTTTCGAAATCAAGTGTAACCCAACAGTGTTAAAAGTGGTGTTGAACTTAGTAACCGAGACGTCGGGGTACTAAGGTTCTTTGTTGTTATGGAGTTGGGGTCCTTTGGACTTTGAGGTCCTGTAGACTTGGTGTCTATTGTATGCGTGGTGTATATTGGGTTTAAAACATTTAAGATGTTTTCTATTACCATGAACCTAAGACTGATTACAAGATTTAGGGGTTTCGTGATTGAGCACTCGGATTTGGAGGTCATGTGTTGTAATGAAAGTTTTAAAGATGTTAAAACTATGTGAGTCATAAGCCATTTTGAGTTTCGACAAGGAAAGATTAAACACAAAGAAAAGTGTCAAGAACAGAGTGTTTTTGCATGCATTTGGCAGACGTGCCCGTTATGTTCTGGCTGCGTGCTTGTGTTCTAACTGTGTGCCTGGTGTTCTGGCCGTGTGCCTGGAGCCTGATCAACTCATCACTTGTTGGTAATTAGTTCGGTGAAAATATATAGTAAAATATAGTAATTAGTTCGGTGAAAAAATTCTTGAACGTGCTAATCGAACCGATGACCATTGATTTTGGTACCTTTCTTGGCTAAAAACATTTAAAAACAAAAAAATTGTAAACTTTAAAAAATTAATAATAAAATAATATAAAAAATGCGAACCAATCAAAATTGGTTCGGTTCGGTTGACAACTCCTTCTACTGTTACAGGAACAGTAGAAGAAAAGTTGTCAATTGATAAAGTGATATAGATATTGAATATTAAAATATATATAAACAGATAGAAGCCTATCAAAGATTTGTGAATAAACAGATCAAACCAGTATTAGAGCATAATCTACTTTATAGACAAAATTTAGGCATAAGAAGTCAAGGCAATGTATCAAAAAGATGAAAGATGAAACTTATGCAGACAAAATATGTTCTTTTTCAAACAAAAATCTGTATATAAAATTTAATCTCTTTCCTTTCTCCCCTTTTTTTGTCATCAGATAAAAAGGTAAAATGAGTGGATCATCATAGTCAGCAAAACAAATAAGAAAGAAAAGATTTAGGTAGAAGGAGGTGGTGGAGGGGGTTGGTTTAGATTTTGGCTTTTCTGAAAATCCATTAATAAGGCCAGCATTTGAGTCACCATTGTATTTGTAGGGCCCAAGATATCTTGAACTTGCTTTTGTACCCTTTCCTCAATCTGTTGTGCCATCTGCTCTGTCTTCTCTTCAACTATCTTACCAACCTTGTCATCAAAAATTCTTCCAATGATGTTCTCAGGATTTGATGGCAAGGATAATTGTCTTGAGCTCTCAGCAGAGTCAGAGACAGTGTCTTGAGCTTAGGCTGGTGGATGAACCATAGCAAGAGCTAATGGTTGAGAAGATGTCTTAGCAGACTCAGCACCTTGCTTAAAAGCACAGACCTCATCAGACTGCTCTGTCAGAGTTGGCACAACAGAAGCAACAGCAACAACATCAGCTAAGGGAGTTGAAGGTTCAGAAGCAGGTTTTCAGATGATTTCAACATTCAGCTCAGGGCCTTCTACAACTAATTCTTTTGTTGTATGCTCAGAGTGTAACACCCCCCTTGGACATTACTACATAACACGTGCGAAAATAAAATTAAAAGGTTAATTTGCTGGTGCTTTCGGAAAACAATTTATATAAGTACATAAGTGTCTGAAATTGGGTATAAAAATTTTGTCACGACTCCACACCTAAGCCTCGATCGGCACACAGACTTACTATCATAGCCTGACAAGCCTATTTCATTTAAAGAATATACTTGAATAAAAGCTAGTATTTTTTACGAAAATTTCGACAGAGTCTCCTCTGTAATTCGGACATCCCCGGGTAAAAGAACACCTGCTAAAATAATTACATTTTCATTTCCAGAATTTCAGTTACACCAAATACATCCAGGCAGTAATATGTTTTATATATATATATATATATATATATATATATATATATATATATATATCCATAAGCTGTGCAAGACCAAAAGGAACAGCTTAGATTTTCATTCAAAAGATATGCTCTCCGAGCCATAAACATTCCATTTTAAAATAAAGGCTCTCTGAGCCATACTCATACATACTTATCAAAAATAATCTAAATCTCAAACCCTTAGTTGATCGTTCTAAAAGTTATTCCTGAGAAAACTCACGTGATCATTCCACAATCAAGTACCTCATCAAGCAACTAGATCTAAGTCTCTGAGTGACTTAGGGAGACTCCTCTGCACCATCGGTACTAAAGTACCCAAGGTACAATAGCGAACCAAAAGAAACCTGAAATATCTATAAGGGTGAGACGCCAATATATGGATTTAACGCAATAACTAAATTACGACACCACATAACACATATACATTTATCACACAAGCATTTATAAGCTAATAGTCTATCAATGGGTTCAACACCCCAAACATCATCGTTTAAAAATTATGCATGACACTTCATATTCATCATCTAATTTTCATCCTAATCTCATGAGATATCCCAACATCCAATGAGTTGATCAGACTCCATAGCCACACTGGCTAACTTGGCACTCTGCCAATAGGTGCGCAACCTCTTCCCATCCACACAGGCACACAAGGCCACTAACATTGCTAATGTCCACACTCAGGGCACCAATAGCAAGTAAGATGGGGTCTCCATGTCCTCCCTAGGCACATGAGAAAAATGCATAACGGAATTACCTTTCGCCACTGGTAATTAATGCATTAAACCTCAAATCGCAGGCACGTCTGCCAAATGCATGCAAAACACTTTTGTTTTGATCTTTTATTTGTGTTCAATCTTTCTTTGCCGAAGCTCAAAATGTCTTACGAATCACATAGTTTTAAAACATCTTTAAAACTTTCATCACAACAGGACCTCACTGTCCGAGTGCTCAATCACGACACCTCTCGTAGGTGCACCAGTCTTAGGTTCGTGGTACTAGAAAACATCTTCAATGTTTCAACACGGCATACCTCACGTATACGGTATAGGCCCTCAAAGTCCAAATGACTGAGTCCATCACAACACAGAACCTTAGTACACCGACGTCTCGGTTACTAAGTTCCACACCACTTTTAACACTGTTGAATCAGTTTTGCTTTCATAAATTCTTTTCAAATTGGAAATTCACCAATAAAATCTTTAAATACTAAAACTTAGTTTTCACAAAGGTGAGTCATTTGAGGTTTTAAACTTACTTAAAATATGTACTGCCATTTCAAAACACTTGCCTTCTACACTTTTCCAAATATGCCATCAATTATCACTTTTAAAGCTTTTTAAGCCAAAACTTAGCTTTTTCCACTTAAACAATTTTCTAAAATCATCATTAACTTCTTTTCAACAATTAATTTCATAAAGTAACTTTGTATAATATTGCAAACTTTCTTACAAAAAGATTAACAGTACAGAAACATTTTCACGGTTTCGCTCTCATTGTGACTCATAAATTACTTTTACACTAATAAATCATAAAAAATAATAATATTTCTCAAAACTCATTATTTTTCCAAAATAATACTTTCCACCACTATTATATTCCAAATTTTCCCATAAAACATTGAATATAATTTACACAGCTTGTTAAAGCTTTTATCTGATTAATCGGTTGTGCACTGACCACTGTCAGGCTTCTCAAACAACATTCACAAACAACATTTAACAACAGTTATCAGAATTATGTCACCAGGCAGATCATGCATCATAGCAATATAATATACAACTACAAATAATCAAATAATTTAAAATCAGATCAAACACCGATACTCAGATAAACAACACAACATATACCGCATAAACAGATAACCACAACCACATAAATTATACAGACTACACTACAAGTAAATGGTTATTGAGAAAAATCCCTCAGGCAAGCTCCCCTCACCTTTAAAGACAAGTAAAGGATCCTCGTCCTAATGCTCACGTTAGCTCATATCTACTCCATCAAGCAAGCATAGCCGTGTCAAACGTCTCAAAGGGGAAATCCAACAACGCGCAACAACCAGAAATCAAGAAATCAATTACACATGATCAAACACACATTCTAACTTGATCTAAACACTTAATCTTATTACCAAACAAGGTTATTTTCAAAGAAAATCATGTTTGAAGCTCACGCTTCACAATACCCTTTAAGGAAACTTTGTTTTGATTATAGGATCATGAAAGAGAACTTGGGAATCATCCATTAAGAGTCCTAATTGCACTAAATCATAATTAATTTCACAAAAACATAACCAAATTCAAATAAAATCAAATTGGGGTTTAGGGCTCCTAAATACAATTTGGGGAAAACTCATTTTAATTAAAGAATAATGAAACTGGTTTAGGGAAACACAAATTCATAGTCCCAATAGCATAAAACAAGCTTCAATTTCAAGATTGGAATCTGAATTAAAAAGGCTAGGGTTAGGGTTTCAAAATCAATTTGGGGGTTTTGAATCTAGAAGAGATTAGAGGGTAAAACACTCACCCAAGCTTGAAGGCAGAGGACGCAGTGACCAGCCATGGGTGAGGCGGCGGCGTCACGCAACTCCGGCGAAGTGGAAACCACCATGGAGGCGGTGGCGGACAAAACCTACCGCGGTGGAGAGTTGCGGTTTCGCCACCAAAGAGCGCAACAGTGGCGAGGACCGCGTGCAGGGACGCGATCTTCGTCCTTCCATCTCGAGCGGCGGCCGGCGGCGGTCTGAGTAGAGCGGCGCGACTTGAAGGAAGGAAGGAGGTAGAAGATGGAGTGAGGAGGAAGAAGAGAAAAAGAAAGAAGAAAAGAGAAAGAAGCAGAGAAAGAAAAGAGAGAGTGAGGGGGAGGCGTCGAGTGAGAGAGAGAAAAGAGAAAGTTAAGTTTTTAAACTAATTATTTAGTGATAGGTACAAAATGAGTGATAAATATTAGGCCTAAAATAAACATGTTTTTACTTTTTGGAATCTAAAAATAAAGATTGATAAAGATATGATTTCGAAATTCAAATTAGAGTAAAGATTAATAGTTGAACTGATTAACTAAGAAAATACTCTGTCCAAAATTTAATATCCGATTAAGGTCAAACCAAAATATTTTTAACTCTAAAATTAAATATAATAAATATATGAAAATGCTTTTCTCTTAATCATATTATTTAAAATATTTTTCTGTACTGGTAATAATAGTGACAATAACATAAATTATTGTCTAGTAAGCGTGCATTCACTGAACTAAGTCAGTGCTAACGCACCCAATAAAATAATTTGAAGAGAGTAATTTAATTACTCAAACTAAACCACATAACATAATATACATAAACATAAACATCCAAATAAAATAATTAATCATATGTGTAAAAACTAGGGTGTTACATTACTACCCCTCTTAAAAAAAAATTCGTCCTCGAAATTTCGTAGCTCAAAACTAAACAGGATTTTGTAATCACACCTTAACCCTAAAATCTTACTTTGTATTTTCCCGTCGCTTCATTCCTTTCATCTGTAACTCTATAACAGGACCGATTCTTATGCCATTCTATTTATCCTCGAGACTTTTCACTACCGCATTATTCCCACTACCTTCGATATTTTACCTTAGTCTATTACAATTTAAAGAACAAAATCAACGCTTAATCTCTTCACTTCTCAATATAGATCCATTAGAAAAACTTTCTCCAATATCTAACTTTCACAGCTAACGTCAAAACCAACACTATCTTTACCATAACATCAATTAACCTTCTACTCAAGAGATGCAATCATAGTCTTAGTCCATTTGGGCTTAGTCTACTCTTCTAGTCATATCAAATTCACACTTTTCAAGTCTCCAATCAAAACGTCATAACATTCCTGAGTTGCACATGATAAACTTTGCGCCAAAAACCTAAGAAATTCAATCTTATTGAAATTGAATCTTACCACATCCAACATAGTCCGTTCTCTTCTTAATTCCTCTCAAATCTTTTTCCTACTTCGATTTCATATCCTTCATTTGCCTCTCATTTTCAATTTGGTTCTCAAGCCCCGTTAGTATCCCTGGTTTAAGAAATTTCTCATGCACATCTACCCTATTGCCCAAAGAAAATACACAACTCCTAACAATTCCTCCATCTAAAGACATAGCTCTATCACTTATGCAAGGAAGTACTTGTATCATATCTGCCCTTATCTTATATATTTGCAGCCGAGAAAAGAGATTATAAAATAGAGTTTCTCTAAGGTCATTACCCCTAGGAGCTGCATCAAAACAAAGCCAAGAAATCCAGGTGGCACTCCCCAATGACAATCTTGGATTTAAAATGCCTAGTTTCCACTATGTATCATCAACCACATTTTTACCAAAATAAGACCTCAAAGATTATAAACATTTCACCATAGCTTATTACACTCGAAAGACTCAATCAAAACTTAATCACTTCTTGCCTCAAAATTTGTCTGCTAGCCAAACTTCTTCTAACACCTTATCCTCACGACGAACATCAAGTTCAACACTAACTTTTACCCCATCATACATCAACCTTCAACTCAAAGTATACAATTGTTGTCTTAGTTTCCTTTGAACATATTCCACCACTCCAAATTATATCGTAGTCATTCATTTCAATCTTAAAGAATACGATTACATTCCTTCATGCAACTACAACCAAAAGGAATCACTTCGGTTTGAATTATCCCAAAATCATAATTCTTAAACTTTTCTAGCAACTTAGTTTCACTCAAGAACTCCTCTTTACTATTTCCGTTCAGCTTAAGGAAAACTACCATATATATTTTTCCATTAATCCTCGGACTCACGAAGTCAACATTAACCATAAACTTTGATCACTACTCTAAATTCCTTTAATGATATATCTGCCTTGATCATGATAAGATCCATCGTAATCATCTCACTCAATGACGTTGAACTTAAGGGTTCTCATAATACCATTCACATCTATACATTAACGAAGCTCCTATCAACTTTGGTTTGTCCTACCATAGAGATGACAAAAATTGAGTACCACACTATCTCCCAACTAACCTGCTAAAGATAGGTCACCTCATTACTTATCCATCCCACTGAGGATGATCAAGTGGACTTAGTCTCAACTTAGTCCTCAACACTTCAAGTAAACTTAACCGACACAAGTTGATAAACTTCCGTTTTTCATCTGACACAATACTTGAAGTTACTCCATGAAGTCTAAACAATCCTCTGATACATTATTCAGTTCACTAACTTTGCATAATGGATCTTGACTTGCAAGAAGGGTGTAGACTTCACCAGTCGATCAACGATCACTTGAATTCAAACAAGACTCATGTAGGTCTTCAGAAAACTCATAACAAAGATTCATGGCAATGCCAATATCTTAACAAGGAAGGTCTCAATTGTTAAACTATCCCTTTTTCACTGTATTCGACTAACTCTGACATCTTGATGTGGAGATACCCAACTCATGACTGATGAGATAGGTCACACATCGATGACATTTGGAGAATACGTAGAACTAAGATGATCAACGACGACAAGTACTTTCGAACCGCAATAAGACATGACCTTGGTGATCATAAAATAATTTCTCGAGAAAAGAAATTTTTCTTGATTTCACTTTCACATAAGCATAGAAAAGAATTTCATTAATTTGAAGGATACAGGAACATCCAGTATGGAAAAAAAATCCTTCCATCAGGTTCGTGGGTGTAAAAATGCATGATCAGTACACATTTATAAACATGAATCTAATAAAGTTCATTCTTCCACAAGAATCTTCCAACGGATTCAAAGAATCAAGGGGTGAATAATGTCTAATCCAAAGAGGATTAATTCTTATTCATAATACAAAGAATTTACAAAATGATGACTTTCACCTCTACCGAAAATAGAAGTGACGAAACTAAGTTTCACCAAGAAACTTATGCTATCACGAAATTATTTGTGTTATAACTCAAAAAAATAGTCATAACCACTTCTCTCAACAAAGTCTGAAAGTATCCAGAACAATGGATTCCGTTAAACCAATTCACTCAAATGTCTAATACATCGAGGATCATTTAGAAGTGTGAGTACGACTTCTCACAACCAAAGAAATGAATAACTGGAAATTTATGAATTAGCATAACTAATTCATGGGTTCTGTCAGATTTCAAATTAAAATCAGAAAATCTGTCTGACACATACCAACTTCACCGTTGTGATTATCTAATACAATCATAAGATTTGAGAAATAAATGTCAACTGACAAACACAAGAGAATCAAAGGGTACAATGAAGAGTTACTTAATCAAGAGACACTCACCCAAGATCGAAAATCCACTCGATTCGCCTTGGTTCCAACCAACATACACGTCTTTCTAGCCATGCCAAGTATGACCTCCTTGAATTGGGTACGATCCCGAATAACTTAATCAATCGATCAAACATACTAAGAGTTGATCTTTCTTCATAAACTGAATTGACGATACACAATCTTAGATAGGTCATCACTCCAATCTGGTAATAACTCGTCTTCAAGTCGATCCTTGAGTAGTCGACAACTCCTCGAAATAGATTTACCAAATCAACTACGCAAGTCAAAGAATACTTGTTCATAATTTGTCCTTTTACTGAGTTGTCAGAAATCTACACAGTGACACGAGCCCTCACACAATATTAGTGCTTCACAAGGAAAACACGCGATCTAACAAACGTTTCAGACCACCGATCTTTCAGTTGAATCGAGTCGTCCAACTCGTTTCAACCTTGTAGGCAACATCCTACACAAAGCGACAGAGATCTGATCGAATCCAAAAACTAGGTCAATCTGAAATCAATGTACTTTGCTAACCATAAACCTAGAATATTTCCAGGGAACATTCCCGGAAAATCCTTTACACAAGCACCTTGTTTCGAATGTCTGACACGATTCGCAAGGATAATCGAATGTCATATTCGAACCCAAGTAACATTCAAGATCTAAGGTCTCCCAAGACGTAAAGCCCTTGTAAAACCATCAAGAAAGCATATACTTGTGCGTCAACACACATTGCTTCAACAAGAAACAATTCAAACAAGAACCAACCAGAGATCAACAACAAAAACTTAACAGACCTATTCCCCAAAGATCCCGAAAGACTCGACCAGCTCTGATACCACTTTGTAACACCCCCCCTTGGGCATTACTACATAACACATGCGAAAATAAAATTAAAAGGTTAATTTGCTGGTGCTTTCGGAAAACAATTTATTTAAGTACATAAGTGTCTGAAATTGGGTATAAAAATTTTGTCACGACTACACACCTAAGCCTCGATCGGCACACAGACTTACTATCATAGCCTGGCAAGCTTATTTCATTTAAAGAATATACTTGAATAAAAGCTAGTATTTTTTACGAAAATTTCGACAGAGTCTCCTCTGTAATTCGGACATCCCCGGGTAAAAGAACACCTGCTAAAATAATTACATTTTCATTTCCAGAATTTCAGTTACACCAAATACATCCAGGCAGTAATATGTTAAAATATATATATTATATCCATAAGCTGTGCAAGACCAAAAGGAACAACTTAGATTTTCATTCAAAAGATATGCTCTCCGAGCCATAAACATTCCATTTTAAAATAAAGGCTCTCTGAGCCATACTCACACATACTTATCAAAAATAATCTAAATCTCAAACCCTAAGCTGATCGTTCTAAAATTTATTCCTGAGAAAACTCACGTGATCATTCCACAATCAAGTACCTCATCAAGCAACTAGATCTAAGTCTCCGAGTGACTTAGGGAGACTCCTCTGCACCATCGGTACTAAAGTACCCAAGGTACAATAGCGAACCAGAAGAAACCTGAAATATCTGTAAGGGTGAGACGCCAATATATGGATTTAACGCAATAACTAAATGCATGACACCACATAACACATATACATTTATCACACAAGCATTTATAAGCTAATAGTTTATCAATGGGTTCAACACCCCAAACATCATCGTTTAAAAATTATGCATGACACTTCATATTCATCATCTAATTTTCATCCTAATCTCATGAGATATCCCAACATCCAATGAATTGATCAGACTCCATAGCCACACTGGCTAACTTGGCACTCTGCCAATAGGTGCGCAACCTCTTCCCATCCACACAGGCACACAAGGCCACTAACATTGCTAATGTCCACACTAAGGGCACCAATAGCAAGTAAGATGGGGTCTCCATGTCCTCCCTAGACACATGAGAAAAATGCATAACGGAATTACCTTTCGCCACTGGTAATTAATGCATTAAACCTCAAATCGCAGGCACGTCTGCCAAATGCATGCAAAACACTTTTGTTTTGATCTTTTCTTTATGTTCAATCTTTCTTTGCCGAAGCTCAAAATGACTTACGACTCACATAGTTTTAAAACATCTTTAAAACTTTCATCACAACACAGGACCTCACTGTCTGAGTGCTCAATCACGACACCTCTCGTAGGTGCACCGGTCTTAGGTTCGTGGTACTAGAAAACATCTTCAATGTTTCAACACGGTATACCTCACGTATACGGTATAGGCCCTCAAAGTCCAAATGACTGAGTCCATCACAACACAGAACCTTAGTACACCGACGTCTCGGTTACTAAGTTCCACACCACTTTTAACACTGTTGAATCAGTTTTGCTTTCATAAATTCTTTTCAAATTGGAAATTCACCAATAAAATCTTTAAATACTAAAACTTAGTTTTCAAAAAGGTGAGTCACTTGAGGTTTTAAACTTACTTAAAATATGTACTGCCGTTTCAAAACACTTGCCTTCTACACTTTTCCAAATCTGCCATCAATTATCACTTTTAAAGCTTTTTAAGCCAAAACTTAGCTTTTTCCACTTAAACAATTTTCTAAAATCATCATTAACTTCTTTTCAACAATTAATTTCATAAAGTAACTTTGTATAATATTACAAACTTTCTTGCATAAAGATTAGCAGTACAGAAACATTTTCACGGTTTCGCTCTCATTGTGACTCATAAATTACTTTTACACTAATAAATCATCAAAAATAATAATATTTCTCAAAACTCATTATTTTTCCAAAATAATACTTTCCACCACTATTATATTCCAACGTTTCCCATAAAACATTGAATATAATTTACACAGCTTGTTAAAGCTTTTATCTGATTAATCGGTTGTGCACTGACCACTGTCAGGCTTCTCAAACAACATGCACAAACAACATTTAACAACATTTATCAGAATTATGTCACCAGGCAGATCATGCATCATAGCAATATAATATACAACTACAGATAATCAAATAATTTAAAAGCAGATCAAACACCGATACTCAGATAAACAACACAACATATACCACATAAACAGATAACCACAACCACATAAATTATACAGACTACACTACAAGCAAATGGTTATTGAGAAAAATCCCTCAGGCAAGATCCCCTTACCTTTAAAGACAAGTAAAGGATCCTCGTCCTAATGCTCACGTTAGCTCATATCTACTCCATCAAGCAAGCATAGCCGTGTCAAACGTCTCAAAGGGGAAATCCAACAACGCGCAACAACCAGAAATCTAGAAATCAATTACACATAATCAAACACACATTCTAACTTGATCTAAACACTTAATCTTATTACCAAACAAGGTTATTTTCAAAGAAAATCATGTTTGAAGCTCACGCTTCACAATACCCTTTAAGGAAACTTTGTTTTGATTATAGGATCATGAAAGAGAACTTGGGAATCATCCATTAAGAGTCCTAATTGCACTAAATCATAATTAATTTCACAAAAACATAACCAAATTCAAATAAAATCAAATTGGGGTTTAGGGCTCCTAAATACAATTTGGGGAAAACTCATTTTAATTAAAGAATAATGAAATTGGTTTAGGGAAACACAAATTCATAGTCCCAATAGCATAAAACAAGCTTCAATTTCAAGATTGGAAGCTGAATTAAAAAGGCTAGGGTTAGGGTTTCAAAATCAATTTGGGGATTTTGAATCTAGAAGAGATTAGATGGTAAAACACTCACCCAAGCTTGAAGGCAGAGGACGCAGTGACCAGCCATGGGTGCGGCGGTGGCGTCACGCAACTCCGGTGAAGTGGCAGTGGCGGTGGAACACTTCCCTACAACAACCCAGATCCATAAAGTGAAGCTAAGCTTCATAGAAAGGAAGAAGAGAGCTCAAAACAACTCACATAGTGAAAACCACCATGGAGGCGGCGGCGGACAACACTTACCGCGGTGGAGAGAGGCGGTTTCACCACCAAAGAGCGCAACAGTGGCGAGGACCGCGTGCAGGGACGCGATCTTCGTCCTTCCATCTCGAGCGACGACCGGCGGCGGTCTGAGTAGAGCGACGCGACTTGAAGGAAGGAAGGAGGTAGAAGATGGAGTGAGGAGGAAGAAGAGAAAAAGAAAGAAGAAAAGAGAAAGAAGCAGAGAAAGAAAAGAGAGAGTGAGGGGGAGGCGTCGAGTGAGAGAGAGAAAAGAGAAAGTTAAGTTTTTAAACTAATTATTTAGTGATAGGTACAAAATGAGTGATAAATATTAGGCCTAAAATAAACATGTTTTTACTTTTTGGAATCTAAAAATAAAGATTGATAAAGATATGATTTCGAAATTCAAATTAGAGTAAAGATTAATAGTTGAACTGATCAACTAAGAAAATACTCTGTCCAAAATTTAATCTTCGATTAAGGTCAAACCAAAATATTTTTAACTCTAAAATTAAATAGAATAAATACATGAAAATGTTTTTCTCTTAATCATATTATTTAAAATATTTTTATGTACTGGTAATAATAGTGACAATAACATAAATTATTGTCTAGTAAGCGTGCATTCACTGAACTAAGTCAGTGCTAACGCACCCAATAAAATAATTTGAAGAGAGTAATTTAATTACTCAAACTAAACCACATAACATAATAAACATAAACATCCAAATAAAATAATTAATCATATGTGTAAAAACTAGGGTGTTACATTACTACCCCTCTTAAAAAAAATTCGTCCTCGAAATTTCGTAGCTCAAAACTAAACAGGATTTTGTAATCACACCTTAACCCTAAAATCTTACTTTGTATTTTCCCGTCGCTTCATTCCTTTCATCTATAACTCTATAACAGGACCGATTCTTATGCCATTCTTTTTATCCTCGAGACTTTTCACTATCGCATTATTCCCACTAAACCGCATAACATAATAAACATAAACATCCAAATAAAATAATTAATCATATGTGTAAAAACTAGGGTGTTACACAGAGGATAAGGTTGAAACTGAGGTAAGGCATATTGTAGAACTGGCTCGGGGACATCCTTTGCCTAATGAATAGGATTAGGAATTTCCACATCACGACTTGTTATTGGCGAACCCCAAAGATCTTTGAAGATCAAATATCTGACACGATAAAGTCTACATCTGCCTCTGAATTTAAGAGTTTTCTTCTTCTCTTCAGCAGTCAGGCCAGAAGTGGAGGCTTCTCTGGTGCGGTGAATCAAGTGGAATAGCCGGAAAGCTCCTGCATAGTTAGCCTTAGTGACCATCTCAATTGGTAAAGATTGAATGTAATCCATCTGTGAGTGGTCAAAGGGTTCAGAATTGAGAACTAGCACAATGTCTTCAACTACTGCCACCTTTCCTTTCTGCCTTGGATGCTTCATGTCCTTGTCATTGTTTAGATCGATCATTGAAAACCTAGGACAAATCTTATAGGGCTTGACTCAAACATTTATGGAAGTGAAGTGTTTTAACCAGGTTGGAGGGACAAACCGTGCAGATCTGTCTGCTCTGAAGTGAATGAATTCCCATTTCAGAATCTCATACATCAGAGTGTCCACAAAATGGTCAACAACAGCTCCATATACTCTTGGGTGTTCGAAAGTCATCCATTTTGTAGTCTTGTCCATGACAAAAGGTATTTGTCTGAAGGATCTAGCTCTTTTCTCGAGAACACTCCCAAGATCCTTCTTGTTGGGATCAATATGCCAATCAAATATTATAACTCTCTCTACTCCATCAGAGAATGGTTTAAGGGGTGGAAGTTTCACTAGATTGGGGTAGATTTTTCTGGCAGGGAATCTTTGTTGGGGAAGGTGAGTGAGGAGAGGTCCATGTTCACTGAACATTTGGGAAGGGAATGGGCCAGTTGGAGTGTGGGGTTCAGAGTTGACCCGGTATGGATAGATGTTGGGAGGTTCATACTCATACTAATCCAGGGGATACCACTTTGTTAGAATAAGTTTTGGTTCTTGTGGAATGGTGTGGAATAGTATTTTCCATTATCTCTATACTTTGGCCCAGTTTTCAGATTTGCCAGTATAGAGAGTGGAAGATGGGATTATGGGTGAAAACAAAGTTTTCAAGGGTTTAGGAAAGGGGGCTCCAATGGTAATGCTATTGTCTATATGTGTTAGTGGTGAGGGTGGTGATTGTGGTAGGGTAGGAACATAAACATCATCCACATCATATGGAACGGAGATATTATCATCATGAGTTCCCAGATTGGACACTAGTTCATCTACTGCTAACCTAACAGGATCATCAGCAGAGATTATTACCTCAGAAGCCATAGTTGTTCTAGCCCTCTTTACTGGTTGCCTCTTCTTCAGACATGATTACTTTCCTTGTCCTTTTTGGTGCAGGTGGAAGAGTAACACCAGAAGATACAAAGAGGATAGATCCTCTAGTAGTCCTCTTAGAAATGGGTTGCCTCACAGTCACAGTCTTCCTCTTGGTTCCTTTCTTTAAACCAAGGATTGCAGCATCGTTGGCCTCAAGTGATTCTTCCTTAATCTTCATTTTTTCCCCAAGCTTGACCAACTCCACTTGCTTATATGTGCTGAGTTGCATGCCACTGAGATTAACTCGGCCAAAATCAACAGCTTGCAATCCTTTCTCATGAAGGAGTCTTTCTTGTTCATCCTTAGGCTTTGCACTCAGAACGTCATACACGCCTTGCTGCTTGAGAATTTTTTACAGAAGATTAGTGAAAGTAATGTGAGAAGCAGATTCTCTGTTGATAATAGCATCTTTGATGCGATGAAACAGGATCCAGGGTAAGATAATCTTTGTTTCAAAAACCTGATGGCAAAGGCAGAACTTGTGAAGAGCTGATAAGTTGTCCTTAGAGCCAATCTTATGCAGCACCACCTTGTTCAGGATTTGGTGAAGGATCCTGATGTCATCTTTCAACTCATAGGATTTTCAAGAATGAGTTCTTACGTTGTCTTGCCTCATTAAAGTAACATCAATTGTCTCTTGGCCACCTAGGTCTTCTTCCTAGTTCTCTGTGAAGACCAATCCTTCTTGAGCACATGCAATCGCATCAAAAATGGTTTTCTCTGATACTATCACATTCCTTCCCAGCACAAACCCAACAACTTCTGTTTCAGAGATCTTTGGTCTTCTCCAGAATTCCCTTATCAAATCTGGATACACTGAGACCTTTTCCAGAAAGATTCCATCCCATCCAGCAGCGTTAATGAACTTACTCACATCCTGATTGTATTCTTGTAGAATCCCAAAATTGAAGTGATGTTCCACAGATATGGACATAGTGTCAGTTGCAAAAGCGGGCATGGGAGCAGAGGATGAAGCCATTGTTGAGTAAGATGAGTTTTGGAAGAACAAGGGAGACAGACAGTTCGAAAGATTCGGAAAGAGAGGTTGATGATGAAGAGACGCGAAAAGTTTTTCAGAGGGAAAGAGGTTACTTTTAAATATTTCTGAAAAACAACAGTTTCCCAAAAAAATGACAAGACATGTCATTAAGTGTAAAATGGTGTAGGTAACTTGGGACCGTAAAAAGTTACGATGGGATTGATGAGGGTAGCTGGCTTAGCAAGGAAAAAGAAGAATTTTATGTAAATGTGTTCAATGACAAATTAATATAAGCAATAAATATGTGCATAGACGAGTCCACACAAGACTAAGAGTGGACGCGTAAAGACATGTGTAGTGGACGCGTAGATTTCACGTTCTCTGGACGTCATGACTAGTGGACGTGCAGAGAAAACATGCAATGGACGACCAAATTAACAATACATATACTAACTCAATCCACTTACAACATATTTAAATGCTTTCTTATAAAGATAAATCTGTCCTCATCGAGAGGTTTAGTGAAGATATATGCCCATTGGTGATCAGTATCTACAAATTGAACATCAAACACACCTTTTTGCACATAATCCCTAATAAAATGATGTTTGATTTCTATATGCTTAGCTCTAGAATGCAATATTGGATTCTTAGATAAATTTATTGTAGCAGTATTATCACACATAAGTGGAATACCACTTACAAATACATTGTAGTCCTCCAATTGATGTTTGATCCATAGAAGTTGTGAGCAGCAGCTTGCAGCTGATATGTATTCATATGTATTCTGTTTCAGAAATTGATAGAGCAATGGTACTTTGCTTTTTTCTCGACCATGACACTAGGTTAGCTCCAATGAAGTGACATCCTCCACCGGTGCTTTTTCTTTCAATTCTATCTCCAGCATAGTCAGCATCACAAAAACCAACTAATCTGTAATCATCATTTTTCTTAAAGCACAAGCCCAGATTAGTAGTACCTTTTAAATATCTAAATATTCTCTTAACTGCTGAGAGATGAGACTCTCTAGGATCAGATTGAAAATGAGCACATAAGCAAACACTGAACATTATATCAGGCCTAGACGCGGTCAGATATAAAATAGATCCTATCATACCTCTATATACCTTTTGATCTACCTTTTTCTCTTTATCATCTTTGTTCAGTATTGAAGTGGGATGCATAGGAGTATTCATTGGTTTGCAATCATCCATCTTAAACCTCTTTAGAAGTTCCTTTGTATACTTAGTCTGATGGATGTACACCTCGTTCATAGACTGTTTAACTTGAAGTCCAAGGAAGAATTTGAGTTCTCCCATCATGCTCATTTCAAATTCTTTCTGTATTAACTTAGAAAATTCATTGCACAGAGATTCATTAGTTGAACCGAAAATGATATCATCAACATAAATTTGTACTATAATGAAATCTGACTTGATAGATTTTCTAAATAGAGTTGTGTGTACTTTTCCTCTGTTAAAACCATTTTCCATTAGAAACGAACTTAACCTATCGTACCAAGCTCCATGAGCTTGTTTAAGTCCATACAGTGCTTTCTTAAGCTTATAAACATGTTTAGGGTGATTTGTATTTTCAAAGCCAGGAGGTTGCATGACATATACTTCTTCATTAATAAAGCCATTTAAAAAGACACTTTTAACATCCATTCGAAAAAGCATAAAGCTATGATGTGCAGCAAACGATATTAAAATTCTTATAGCTTCTAGCCTAGCAACCGATGCAAAAGTTTCAGTGTAGTCTATACCTTCTTCTTGAGAGTAGCCTTGAGCAACAAGTCTTGCCTTGTTTCTCACAACCTTACCATCTTCATCAAGCTTGTTTCTGTAAACCCACTTTGTTCCAATGACTGACTTGTCTTCAGGCAGGGGTACAAGAGTCCAGACTTCACTTCTCTCAAACTGATTAAGCTCTTCTTGCATAGCTAGAATCTATCCTTCGTTCAGTAGAGCTTCGTCCAATGTCTTCGGTTCAACTTCAAAGACAAGAGCAGAATCACTTTGTTCTCTGAAGGTTGACCTAGTTCTTAGCTTGTCATTAGGGTCACCAATGATTTGATCTTGAGGATGGTAGTTTCAGAAATACCAAGATTTCTCAGCATTTTCCTGTTGAGAGGTAGACGTTTCTGGTTGTTGTTGAGAAGTGTCGTCTACTTGGATAACGGACTTGATTTCTGGTTTCTCTCCTGGGATATTTAGATCAAGATCTGCAAAAGCTTCATCTAGCTCTGATAGTCTCTTATCAGGCTGTTTGTCATCAATTTTACATGAATACATTCTTCTACAACTAGAGTTCTAGAATTATAAACTCTAAAACCTTTTGAAGTTTTAGAAAATCCTAGTAGAATTCCATTATCTATCTTAGCATCAAATTTACCAAGTTGATCTTTTGTATTCAAAATGTAACATTGACATCTGAAAGGGTGAAAGTATGAAATGTTGGGTTTTCTACCTTCCCACAATTCATAAGGAGTCTTATTCAGAATAGGTCTAATCTATATTCTATTCTGAATGTAGCAGGCAGTGTTCACAGCTTCAGCCCAGAAGTGCTTAGGGACAGAATTGTCATTAAGCATAGTCCTAGTTATCTCTTGAAGAAATCTGTTCTTTCTCTCTACCACACCATTTTGCTGTGGTGTTCTTGGCATTGAGAAGTTGTGTTGAATACCACCTTCTCCACAAAACTCATGGAATAGCTCATTGACAAATTCTCCCCCATGATCACTTCTAATTGAAGCTATACACGTGCCTTTTTCATTCTGTACACGTTTGCATAATACATAAAAGACATTGAATGACTCATCCTTGTGAGCAAGGAACATAACCCATGTCCATCTAGTGTAGTCGTCTACTATGACAAGACCATATTTCTTACCACTGACAGAGGCAGTCCTTGTTGGACCAAAGAGATCAAGGTGTAGCAATTCTAGTGGTCTGTTGGTACTAACAACATTCTTAGATTCAAAAGAACCTTTGACTTGTTTTCCCTTCTAACATGCATCACAGAGATCATCAAATTTGAAACTGAGGTTTGGTAGACCTCTTACAAGGTTATGCTTTTTCAGTTTTGAGATTAATCTCAAACTTGTATGACCCAACCTTTTGTGCCAAATCCTCAATGGACACTAGACATGAGACACTTTGATTTGTGAGGTCCTCTAAGTCAATCTTATACAGATTGTTTTCCCGTTGGGCAGTGAATAAGAGTGATCCATCAGCTTTCTTGACAGTACACATATTCTTATTAAATGAAACAGCAAACCCACTATCATATAATTGACTAATGCTAAGCAGATTGTGTTTAAGACTATTTACTAACATAACATTATCAATGGAGGGAAAAGGATGTTTACCAATTTTACCTATACCAATGATCTTTCCTTTTTGGTTTCCTCCAAAAGTGACCCAGCCACCATCTTTGGGTCTAAGGTCTTGGAATATATACCTTTCTCCTGTCATGTGTCGTGAGCACCCACTGTCCAAGTACCAGGACTTCTGTTTCTTTCATGTTGTTAAGCAGATCTGCAACAAGGATTATCTTATCTTTAGGTACCCAAATTGACTTGGGTCATTTCTTGTTAGTGATCATAGGTCGTGAATGCTTTGTATGCTTGTTATGTATGCATTTAGATGACACATGCCCACTTTTTCCACATACCTTGCAGTAAGTATTGGAAGGGCTTGGTTTTGACTTATTGTATTATGGATGGACTTTAGAAGCCTTATATTGTGTATGAACTTTTGGTTTATTCAGAGATGCATCTTGCTTCTCTTTATCATAACCAATGCCAGATTTGTCACGTGGTGATCTAGAATATCTTAATATAAGGTTTAATTTATCTGAGCTGCCAACCAGTTTTGACAGAGTCTGTCAAGTATGTCACATCTTGTTTCAGTTGTTCAACTTCACAAGAGCTATTAGACTTACACTCAGTCTTGTCAGCTAGACTAACATTGTTTGATTTTAATGTTTCATTCTCATCCCTAAGGTTTTGATTCACCGTGCAAACCTTATCATAATCTTTATAGAGTTTAATAAACTTCTTTTTGAGACTCTTATATTCTTTAGACAGTATGCATGATTCATGCAGCAATTCATCAAAACAGTTTGAAGAGCAGATGGATCAGAGTCCATTACCTTAGCATCAATGAATTCACTTTCTGATGCAGTGTCAGCCATGAAGCAAAAGTTTGCTTCTTCTCCTGCTTCATCTTCTTCATCTGAGGAAGACAGGTCAAGATCTTCCCATGTAGCCATCAAGCCTTTCTTCTTTTTGAAGAATTTCTTTTTTTCCTTCAGCTCTGGGCAGTCAGCTTTGAAGTGTCTTGGTTTCTTACATTCAAAACACAGGGGTGGCCCTTTCTCCTTGGAATCTGACTTCTCCTTGGAGAATTTTTTGTTGAACTGCTTCCTTCTGAATCCACCGTTCTTTCTCCACATGTGTTGGATTTTTCTGGAGATGAAAGATAGTTCATCCTCATCTAAGTCATCTTCATTATTTGATGAATCAGCTTCATCTGAGGACTCAGCAACTTTAAGCACCTTTGAGGAACTAGCTTTCTTGGCCTTTAAGGCAATGTATTTTACTTTTCTGGAGTTTTCCTCTTCATTAAGTTCAAGTTCATGAACTTTTAATGACCCCAGAAGCTCTTCCAGAGAAAGAGTATTCAGATTCTTTGCTTCCTCGATAGCAGTTACCTTAGGTCTCCACTGCTTTGAGAGACTTCTCAAATTTTTTTTCACGTGATCTCTATTCTCATAGACCTTTCCAAGAGACCTGATACTGTTGGTGATTGTTTGAAATATTCCAAACATCTGGTCTATAGTTTCATGATCAGCCATCTTGAATAGCTCATACTGGTGAACCAACATGCTTATCTTTGATTCCTTCACTTGTGAGGAACCTTCATGAGCTAGTGAAAGAGTATCCCAGATTTCTTTAGCTGTGTTACAACTATGAACCTTGTCATGCTCAGATCTGGTGATAGCACACATGAGATAATGCTTAGCTTTCAAGTTTAGTTGATGTTGACTTTTCTGCTCTTGAGTCCATTCAACTCTAGGCACTGTAGCTCCAGCTTCACTCCTTGGCTCAGTGTAGCCATTTTCAATCAGTTCTCAGATGTCAGCATTCTATGCATCCAAGAATGCCATCATCCTCTTTTTCCAATAATCATAATCAGTTCCATCAAATAGAGGGGGTCTGTTAATAGCTTGGCCTTCTGCATCCATGATTGTAGGATCGTACTGCCTTAACACTTGTTAGATACTCAACCCTGTCAAGGCTGAGCTCTGATGCCAACTGAAGTTGGCACAAGCAAACACAAGAAGGGGGATGAATTGTGTTTGTTAATTATTTTCCCAAAAACCCTTTTCACAAGCAGAAGATCAAAAGATTAAGCACACAATAAATCCTTTTTAAAAGATTAACAAAACCAAGATCAAATCCCACAGTTAGTATAAGCAAGACTATAAAAGATAAGGGATAGAAAATTTACTCGGGTATTTTATCCTGGTTCACTCTCTTCCAACCAAGAGCTACGTCCAGTCCTTTCTACTTGAAGAATTTTCTCCACTATTTCAAAATAGTTTCTACAACAAGTATTCTTCACCTCTCTAGGCTACAAGTATTGCTTTCTTGCCAAGCCTCTTCAGGCTCTAACTCCATCACATAGATTTTTATAAGATCTTTCTAACTCACTATATGTGAGGGTATGAAGGTTTAAGATCTACTGAATATTTTCACCAATATTCAATCCTTAAGAATTACAGACTTTTGCTTTACAATGAGAATATGAGCTTTTAATATCTTGTAATTATTCAAATGGCAAAAAGTTGTTCTTCAATGCTGGAGACCTACTATATATATTGGTCTTCAACTTCTCTTGTAAATCTTCAACAGTTATTTGAATAGTCCCGTTGTAGAGATAACATTAAATGCATGATATCCGTTGAGACTGATAGCTTGATTTTGGCCGTGTTGAAAAGCATCCTTGGTTATCAGAAAATCACAAAATGGAGGCTCACTGCTCTGAGCAATTGTACCTTATAAACTTTCTTTCTTCCTTTGTGTATAACCCAGCTTTTGTCCAGCAATAAAGTTGTCATCGTACAAGTCGTTTTGCAATTTCAATTGTACTATTTGCTTTTTGTATTTCCTTGATAGTACTAAGAGTTTTCTCACAAAGAGACAAGGCATTAACCAGATAAAACAATTATAAAGAACATATATTCCTTTGAAATGAATATCTATCATTTGAAATAAATTCGATGTGGACCAGACTGCATTAAATAATATTCAAGGTAGTAAAAATATAGAAGATGTAGAACTGTCTACTGACACTTAGTTTTTAGAACGCGTCTACACAAGATTTTATTCTGCTCGTCCACACAAGTATTTGGACTTGCTATGTCCTTAGAGAAACCCCGTCCAATGACATGGCACTATGGACGTCTACTGAATTTTAGTTAGGCACTATGGATGTATACTTGAGTTTCAAGGATAGCACTCGTCTGCTGATGTGGCAAGATGGGCGTGCTTATTTTTCAAGTCTTTGGACTTGCTGTACCACACGATTCTTGAGCAACCCGTCTACAGGGGTGGACGCATATTTTTCAATTGGAACTTATCCCAAGTTTATTGTACTTATAAAAGCGTTCCTGCATAACTGAAAGCACTAGTTACATCTCAACTAACACTTTGCCAAGCAAATTTAATCCTTTTGTTAACATCAAAACCTAGAGATTAAATAAACCAGAACCACTTTGGTTCCAACAAAGACGGGATTGCTTGAGGGATTTTTCCGATGGCTACATGCTATCTGTGTTGGCCTGTATGATTTATCTGTGGTTGTGGTGTTTGGTTTGTGGTTGTGTTATTTATTTGTGTAGGGTTATCTGCATTTAATTATTTATTTGCAGTTATATATTATGCTATTGAGATGCATGATCTACCTGAGAATATCTCTGTGATATTATCGTTGGTTGTTGTTTGAGAAGCCTGACAGTGGTTAGTGCTCAATTAAATTAATTGGATAAAAGCTTTAAGAAGCTTCATAAATTATATTCAATGTTTTAACAGTAAAATATTGGCATATAATATTAATGGAAATTTATAATTGGGAAAATAAGGAATTTTGGAAAATATTATTATTTTAATGATTTATTACTGTAAGAGTGAATTATGAGTCATAATGAGAGCGGCACTGTGAAATTATTTTTGTACTACTAATTTTTACGTAAGAAATTCTGTAATATTATAAAAACTTATTTTATGAAATTAATTGTTGAAAATAAGTTTATTATGATTTTAGAAAATTATTTAAGTGGAAAAAGCTAAGTTTTGGCTTAAAAGGCTTTAAAAGTGATAATTGACAGCAAATTTGGAAAAGTGTCGATGGCAAGTATTTTGAAACGATGGTACATATTTGAAGTAAATTTAAAATCTCAAGTGACCCACCTTTGTGAAAACTAAGTTTTGGTATTTAAAGGTTTTATTGAAGAATTTCTCATTTGAAAAGATTTTTCGAAATCAAGTGTAACCCGACAGTGTTAAAAGTGGTGTTGAACTTAGTAACTGAGACGCTGGGGTACTAAGGTTCTTTGTTGTTATGGACTTGGGGTCCTTTGGACTTTGAGGTCCTGTAGACTTGGTGTCTATTGTATACGTGATGTATACTGGGTTTAAAACATTTAAGATGTTTTATATTACCACGAACCTAAGATTGATTGCAAGGTTTAGGGGTTTCGTGATTGAGCACTCGGATTTTGAGGTCCTGTGTTGTAATGAAAGTTTTAAATATGTTAAAACTATGTGAGTCATAAGCCATTTTGAGCTTCGACAAGGAAAGATTAAACACAAAGAAAAGTGTCAAGAACAGAGTGTTTTTGCATGCATTTGGCAGACGTGCCCGTTATGTTCTGGCTGTGTGCCTGTGTTCTGGCTGTGTGCCTGGTGTTCTGGTCGCGTGCCTGGAGCCTGATCAACTCATCACTTGTTGGGATATCTCATGAGATTAAGTGTGAATGTTTAGATGGTGCATATGAAGTGTTCATGCATATTTTTCCAAATGGTGATGTTTGGGGTGTGAAACCCATTATAAGATTGTATGTTTTAGTATGAATGCTTGTATAGACATAACATATATATGTGTGTTTTCTGTTGTGTCGTACATGTGGTCGTCGAGTTAAATCCATATATTGGTTTCTCACTCTTGCATGTTTTATTTGTGGTTTCTTTGCTATTTATGTATTGGTCAGTTGAGCCACTTAAGGATTATGGTGTCAACAAGAAGAAGGTTACTTAGCTCGGAGTATACTGACGCTACTGCCTTGTGTTATAGTGTTTGTTAGTTATGACCATCTTAGGTTTTATTTAATGTAGTGCTGTTGTTACTAAATAATGATCTATACTATTAAAGATCTTAGTGTGAAAACAATATGAGGCAGTATAGTTGTATGACTTATACATACCTATATATTTAAGTTTGGTTATGATTACTTGGTTGTTGTAATGTTGAAAAAGAAAAGAAAAAAATTTATCACGATTTTGAGAATAAGAAATAATAATAACAAGAAAATATTATTTTTCCGAAAGCAACCAGCAAATATTCTTTTAATTTATTTTCCGCAAACAGGTAACCATGTAATGTCGGGGGTGTTACATGCACCACAGACTCCACCTTGCTATAATCTCCATCTCCATCCTTATCATATATTCATATATTCAGATTCAAATAACCATTTTTATTGTACCATAATGAATCAATAACTCCTCCTCCTCCTCTCCTCAAAAGTAATGATTTTTTAATTATAATTTTTGTTTGCTATAATGTTTTGGTGTTCAAGTTTGCTACAATGTTATTTATTACAATTTAATGATATAAAAATAATTGAAAAATAAAAAATAACGTTTGTAACACTGTCACCAATTATATAACTCATTATAATTACTTGACTCCTGATTTTATTGGGCTCACAATGTCATATTACTATTTTTATTTGAGTTTAATTGATATATACTATCGGTTTAAAAGTTTTTTTACATTGTCAACTAATAATAAATCGTCATGTCATTGAAAATCTTTGATTCTTATCCAAATCACCTTAAAAGTCATTTATTCCATGATTTTTAATTGATTGACAGTATAAAAAGCTTTACACTGACATGCATATTAATTAAACTCTTTTTATTTTATACTACTTTAAGAGAAACTACAATGAGAGTGACTTAGCTAGTTCTTAATAAGAACTGGTTTAAAAAATAATGATTTGACATTATACAACTCATAAAAAAAGAAATTAAGTAACTTCAATGAATTGCACCATTAGAAATTCCTCAAGCAATCTCTAATATAATAATGCAACTTAAATAGTTAATTTAATGAATCCCGCAACCTACTCCACATCTTTATACATTATTTGCATTTGTTTTTCTTTTTAAGTTAAAAATGATGATCCTTTCAAAAAAAAAAGTTTAAATTGATGATAAATACGTAACATTATATTATATTTATATAATTAAAATAAAATTAATTTTAATTTCATGGACGTCATGTCATTATGTTCCAACGACACTATTCAGTAAAAACCAAATTTTATTTCTTAAAATTAGGTAAGCAACTCTTATTGAAGTTGTTCTAATTATATTACAGAGTTTGAAATAAGCCTTACATGCATAATGGGAGGTTCAAATCTATATTGATTTAAAGCAACAGTAATAATACTTCCTAAATCGTAAACTTTGTCTCTTGGTCTATTTCCAAATCGATAAACATAACTACTCTGTATTGTGTAATGAATTCTTTTATCTTGAAAGAGATGATAATAATTTAGGGATTTTTATTTTTAAAAGGAATTATGAAATTTTAAGAATTTATATAAAATAGTTTAGGAATGCATCGTCATCTTTCACATTCATTTAACAATATGGATCTCTTGAATAAATCCAGAAATTTTCACATACGAATAACCCTGTATTTATACCTTCAAAATCTTCTTTCTATTGTTGACATTAACCTTGACAGCAAAATCAGATCGATTAGTTGTGGTAGCATCGCGATTAAGAGTAGATAGGATTGTGATATAAGTATTAAATTTCTATGAAAGTTTTAAATTTTGAATAAAGAATTATTTAGATATCAAACCTTTATCAATCAACACGTGATGATCCAAGTGACATGTCATTGAAGAATTTGCATAAATTGTCTTTTATATTATTATTATTATTATTATTATTATTATTATTATTATTGTATATGCAAAATTTGCATAAATTGTCTTTATATATTATTATTATTATTATTATTATTATTATTATTATTATTATTATTGTATATGCAAAATTTGCATAAATTGTCTTTTATATTATTATTATTATTATTATTATTATTATTATTATTATTATTGTATATGCAAAATTTGCATAAATTGTCTTTATATATTATTATTATTATTATTATTATTATTATTATTATTATTATTATTATTATTATTATTATTATTATTATTATTATATATGTAAATTTAGTCTTTTCATATCTTATCTTAATAATTTGATCCATAACTTTAATTTGTGTCAAATCCTCTGGCTCTAAGTTTGCAAATGATAAAACCACCACTGTAATAACTCGTGCATACCACACGGATCCTATAAGATATTTTTTCAAAAGTGATATAATGCAGATTTATTGAAATATTAGTTGAAATATAAATCATAAATCATATTATATCTATGAGAATCTTTTACTCTTTTATCTATCATAGGATTCTAAAATCAATTCTCAACAATGATTATAATTTACTTATCTATCGTTTAGAACAAGGATCAAGAGGTCATGAACCATGTTAATATATAATCAATATTTATATTTAAATATAAATATTTAAATATAATAAATATTAGGTATTAATATAAATATATATATATATATATATATATATAAATACTAAAATATAGCAATTAATTCGATTACAAAATTCTTGAACCTGATAACCGAATAAATCACCATTGGGTTTGGTTCCGACCCGGACACAAAAAAAAAATACAAACCTATTTAATTGGATCGGTTCATCGAATTATTCTTTCTGGTTTAAACGGCTAAACTTTCCGAAGAACACAATAATTTGCTACCTTTCTTAGCTAGAAACATTTAAAAACAAAAAAAGTGTACACTTTAAAAAATTATTAATAAAATAATTTAAAAATACGAAACAATCAAAATAGGTACACTTCGGTTGGGTTTGGACTCGAAAAAATTAAAAAAATAAATATATATATATATAATTCAAATATATATTAAAATATAAAATTATTAAATATAATAAATATTAGTATTAATATATCTATATAAATACTAAAATATAGTAGATAGTACGGTTCCAAAATTCTTGAACTTGATAGAGGAACCGATGACCATTGGGTTTGGTACCTTTCCTGGCTAAAAACATTTTAAAAATAATATAAAAAAGTAATATCAAATAATATAAAAAATTAATAATAAAATAATATAAAAAATCTGAATCAATAAAAAATGGTTCTGTTCGGTTGGCAACTCCTTCTGATATAACAGGAACAATAGAAGAAAAGTTGCCAATTGATAAAGTGATATAGATATTGAATATTAAAATAGATATAGATATACAAACCAATTTAATTGGATTGGTTCATCGAATTATTCGTTCGTGTTTACGCCGCTAAACTTTCCGAAGAACACAGTAGTTTGTTACCTTTCCTGGCTAAAAACATTTAAAAACAAAAAAAAAATTGTACACTTTAAAAAATTAATAATAAAATAATATAAAAAATCTGAACCAATCAAAATTGGTTTGGTTTGGAGCCGAAAATATCAAAATATATATATATATATATAATTAAAATATATATTAAAATATAAAATTATTAAATATAATAAATATTAAATATTAATATATATATATATATATATATAAATACTAAAATATAGTAATTAGTCCGGTTACAAAATTCTTGAACCTGATAATCGAACTGATGATCATTGGGTTTGGTACCTTTCTTGGCTAAAAACATTTAAAAACAAAAAAAATTGTAAACTTTAAAAAATTAATAATAAAATAATATAAAAAATGCGAACCAATGTAAATTGGTTCGGTTCGGTTGGCAACTCCTTCTACTGTTATAGGAACAGTAGAAAAAAAATTGTCAATTGATAAAGTGATATGCATATTGAAAATTAAAATATATATAAATATTAAAATATAGTAATTGGTTCGGTTCCAAAATAACCGAACTAATGACCATTGGGTTTGGTTCAATTCGAAGCCAAACACAAAAATGAAAAAAAAACGAACCAATTTAATTGGTTGGTTCAGATTTTCAAATTCATCGAATTATTGGTTCGAGTCTTACGACCCTAAACTTTTTCGAAGAACATGATAGCTTTGCTACCTTTCCTGGCTAAAAATATTTAAAAACAAAAAAAAAGGGTTTGATACATTTCCTGACTAAAAACATTTAAAAACAAAAAAATTGTAAACTTTAAAAAATTAACAATAAAATAATATAAAAAATCGGAATCAATCAAAATTGGTTCCGTTCGGTTGGCAACCCCTTCTACTGTTACAGGAACTGTAGAAGAAAAGTTGTCAATTGATAAAGTGATATAGATATTGAATATTAAAATATATATAAATATACAAATCAATTTAATTAGATCGATTCATCGAATTATTCGTTCGGGTTTACCACGCTAAACTTTTCAAAGAACACAGTAGTTTGCTACCTTTCCTTGGCTAAAAGCATTTTAAAACAAAGAATTTGTACACTTTAAAAAATATATCTTTAAAAAATAAATTAATTAATTAAAATAATCCAAAATAATCCACCGGTCGACAACTCCTACTGTTACAGGAACAATAGAAGAAAAGTTGTCAATTGATAAAGTGATATACATATTGAATATTAAAATATATATAAATATTAGAATATAGTAATTGGTTCGGTTCCAAAATAAATGAACCAATGACCATTGGGTTTGGTTCAATTCGGAGCCGAACACAAAAAAGAAAAAAAAGAACCAATTTAATTTGTTAGTTGAGATTTTCAAATTCATCGAATTATTGGTCTGAGTCTTACGATCCTAAACTTTTTCGAAGAACACAATAGCTTTGCTACCTTTCCTGGCTAAAAATATATATATTTTTTAAAAAGGGTTTGGTACATTTCCTGACTAAAAACATTTGAAAACAAAAAATTTGCAAACTTTAAAAAATTAACAATAAAATAATATAAAAAATCGGAATCAATCATAATTGGTTCTGTTCGGTTGGCAACTCCTTCTACTATTGTAGGAACAGTAGAAGAAAAGTTGTCAATTGATAAAGTGATATAGATATTGAATATTAAAATATATATAAATATACAAACCAATTTAATTGGGTAGGATCATCAAATTATTCATTCGGGTTTACGCCACTAAACTTTTCGAAGAACACAGTAGTTTGCTACCTTTCCTGGCTAAAAACATTTAAAACCAAAGAATTTGTACACCTTAAAAAATTGGTTCGGTTCGATTTGGTTTGAATCCGAAAATATTAAAATATATATATAATTAAAATATCTATTAAAATATAAAATTATTAAATATAATAAATATTAAGTATTAATATATATATATATATATATATATATATATATATATATATATACACACACACACTAAATTATAGTAATTAGTTCGACTCAAAAATTCTTGTACCTAAGAACTGAAACGATGACCATTGGATTTGGTACATTTCCTTGCTAAAAACATTTAAAAACAAAAAAATTGTGAACTTTAAAAAATTAATAATAAAATAATATAAAAAATCCGAACCAATCGAATTATTGATTCGAGTCTTACGACCCTAAACTTTTTCGAAGAACACAGTAGCTAAAACCAACAAAATATATGTTTAAATGTTTAAAAAATAAATAAAATAAATAAAATAATCTAAAATAATCCACTAGTTGACAACTCCTTCTACTGTTACAAGAACAATAGAAAAAAAGTTGTCAATTGATAAAGTGATATACATATTGAATATTAAAATATATATAAATATTAAAATATAGTAATTGGTTCGGTTCCAAAATAACCAAACTAATGACCATTAGGTTTGGTTCAATTCGTAGCCGAACACGAAAAAAGAAAAAAAAAACGAACCAATTTAATTGGTTGGTTCGGATTTTCAAATTCATCGAATTATTTGTTCGAGTCTTACGACCCTAAACTTTTTCAAAGAACACGATAGTTTTGCTCTCTTTTCTTGTTAAAAATATTTAAAAACAAAAAATTATAAAGTTTAAAAAGTCAATAACAATATATGAATCAATTAAAATTGATTTGGTTTGATTCGGTTTGAACTAAAAAATATTTAAAAATATATATACAAATAAAAAATATAAAAAGTATAAAATTTTAAACTGTGAAATTATATATATATATATATATATATATATTAAAATATAAATATATAAAATTAAAACATCAAGAACATGACAACTTTACTTTTACTGTTTGCCAATTTATATTTAGTCGTCAGTGTATACAAATTTTTTTTTTTTTAAAGTATTAGCAAAAAAAAAAATTATTAGGACAAAAAATGTATAAAAAAAATTAAGAAAACGTAAAAAAATTTATAATTTTTTTTATTAGAAATAAAGGAAAACGTAAAAAAAATTATAAAAAAATAAAAAAACTTGTTTTTATTTAAAAAAATTAAAACGTCAGAAAATTTATAAAAAAATTATTAAAAAAATAAATTGTAAAACTTTTTTATAAAAAAATTATTATTAAAAAAAATAAACAAAAATATTAAAAGAATATTAAAAAAAGTCAAAAATTCCGGCACGGACACGTGTCCAATACCGTTACAAGAACAATAACAGGAAACTTCACAATTGTATACTCATTTATTATTACCTTTTCCATTAATTTCCATCTAACATCATCCAATCTTCCATCCGTTTGTGTATTCTCTCTTAGCTTCCAACTATTTTATCCAAGGAAAAAATGGTCCCCATTGTTCGGGTCTGTGAATGAGATAGTCACCCATTTTGAAGGAAGACAGAAAGTAGAACAGATAGAAGAGAAAAAAAGACACGAGAAAGAGAAAGAAAGGAGAGAATAGGAAGAAGAGGAAAGAGAGAGGGGTGTCAATAGTTTAGCTCCCATCACCAGAAAAATGGTGGAAGGTTAGAAGTTAGAACAATAAATTTTAATCATACAACCATACATATATGATTTAATATTAAAAGTTGATTAGTAATCATATAACCACTTAAAAAAGACATGCATCTATTTTTAACCTTGATTGTTCATATAAGATCCAACGATAAAGATTAATTGTTCCCACTTTATAATAATTTCCTTTATAAAGTTCCAAACAAAATCTAGTTCGTAATGTTATAATGACATAGCAATTACCTAGTAGTTGTTGGTGACAGTACAAAAAGGACCTGCAATCTTGGTCAAATCTTACATGCAATATTATGGATTTAGATACTAAAATCACCATTTGAGAGAGTTTTACATAATCATCACTATACCCCAAAATTACATGAGCACGTGATTTTAGAGAGTTTTACATAATCATCACTTCACCCCCAAAATTACATGAGCTATTTGCTATATTCATTTTTGTTTCATTGGGCCTTATTCCTGCATATACTACCACAGGTAATGATTAATGAGTTGAGTGGTAAGTGCTTTGGTGTTAATATTGGTGCTGCACAATATGGGAAAGACTTGATAAATCATAAATAAACAAATTCTACACACACTAACAGAACTCGAAGTTCAAACGTTTACCTAAAGCACCGGAAATATTCTATGAAAAAAGTGGCTTGATAAGTTTCTCCAGGTTTCAGGTTCAGGCACAATTGATGTGTTGAGTCATCGGCCCAGGTTTGCTTGTCACTTACCTAATTCCTTCTTCCATAATCATTCTCAGATAATAATATTTAACATTCTAAGTTTTAACATTTCTAGATAATGAATGTAAAAGAAATCAATTTAAATATTAGCAACCTTGTTGGCATCATAGTTCCATGTCATGACATCAACATGGCCATCAGCATGAACAAAACTGTGTACTAATAAAATCAAAGAATGAAATAAAGAAAGAAACACCGAGGAAGGAGAGAGACACAAAGACTATGTTTGAGAGTTTTGATGGGGATGAAGAGGAATAGTTAATGATGGACTGGTCAGTAATAGAGTAGAGTGGGAAGGTAAAAACATATCATTCCATTGTTTGGAAGTTTAACGAGGGAGTGAAGCAAAATCCCAACCCCCAATTTGGAGGGTATGAAAATGAGAGATTTTGGGTGGTATGGGTTACCATCCTCATCCATCTCACACTATTAATGAAGGAACTCCCCAAACAATGGATTGATGTCCTTTTGTCACTTCACTACATTACTAACCACCCCACTCCATCCTCCCAAACATGGGGAAAGGTTGAAAAGGATTTATTCAACCAATGAAAATGCAATATGGAAGAGACAAGTATAAAACATAATTTATCATTTTAAAAAAAGTTTGTAAAGGGTACCCGAAACTGAAACTTCCAGTTTTTGCGATCTCCCTCTATCAATGTGCTGAAGAGTCTGTCATTGGTTACTGGATTTGGGCTTATACAAAGTAAAGAACAGGAGGAACATGCGCAAACCCTAAGCAAACAAATTCACAAACAATAGGTCAGACAATACAAGCACCACTACAATCAAGTCAAGCCACACTAACCTACGCTTTCTGAGGAATTAGAAGCACCTCGGCTGCTTCTGATAACATATCCCTTTGTGGGGTGGACGGTGGTGTTGTGTGTGAGAATGAAGCGGCGAGGGACAAAGGCTTGGGTTAAAATTGTCATTTCACATATCACCTCCCCAACTCCAGTTTTCTTCACCGTCCAGGTTTTTCCCCCATCCTCTCTATGTTCTATCTTTTCATTTTTTTTCCTCCCATTTTCACCCAAACCAAACAATGGATAAAAGAATAACCCAAGGTATCATTGCAAGATAATCAATATTTTGCTGTGTTAAAAACTTTCTAGTGTTAATGCTTTTCTTTAGTAAGGCATGCTTTAAGGTGTCTACCTTGTATTAACCAAAACTGAAGCAACATTTGGCACGAGTTAGTAGTCCATCTATATTAGGCACAGAGAATATAAATAACCCATTCAACATTGGACATCAGCAAATTTTCAGAAGCCAGTTTATCTCAAATAGAACTAAAACATAATCTAACAGGTAGACAAAATTTAAGCACAGCCTGGACCTAAATAAAGCCATAAACATAATCAGAAAAGACGACAACCATTGTAGCATAAATGATGATTGTCCTCTAATACTATCAATTCCTGTTAGAAATAATAAGCAACGACAATGATACCAAGATAGAGGGACAGCTGTAATCAAACTTTTATACAAGATCATATAACAGAAAAAATCAGATTAGGCTTCTAAGCATCACTGGCAAAATGTTCATTCCTCCAGAAAACTTCATACTACCTGCAAAGTGGATGCCTTTTTAAAGAAGTGCCTACCTCAACTACAAAAGTTCTTTAGTGTGCGAAAACAGTGTCATTTCGTCTAGGAGGTCTGTCGGGTATACTTCCTGGCTTGAATTTTGAAGCCTCGTGCCTTGCCAATTCAGGTGGAACAGGACTATTACTTTGAATAAGCATCTGTTTGAGGTCATAAAAGACATCCGAGTCCTGAAGAGTCAGGAATGTTGTAGCCACCCCTGTCTTTCCTGCACGACCAGTACGCCCAATTCTGTGTGTGTACATTTCAATATTCCCAGGCATATCATAGTTTATGACATGAGCCACATCTGGTATGTCAATACCACGTCCAGCAACATCAGTTGCAACAAGAACATTATATCTCTTGGTCCTAAATCCTTCAAGACTAATCTCCCTCTGCTCCTGTGATTTCCCTCCATGCAAAGTAGTCACACGATAGCCTTCCCTGTCCAAATTCTTGGCAACCATATCTGCATTCTTTTTGGTGTTAACAAATACAATTGCTGTCTTGTCATTAAGCTCATCAAGCAACCTCTGAAGCTTATAAAATTTCTCAGATTCCTTCATCATGATCACGTGCTGGCTGATCAAGTCGGTTGCCTTTCCAGCAGTACCTATGGTTACCACAACAGGGTTCCTTAAATATTTCCTAGCAAGCCTCTCCACAGCCGGTGGCATGGTAGCACTGAACATATACGTGGTCCTATAAATCTTCTTCTCATCAAGCTCTTCATCTTCATTCTCAGGTTTCAGATTGCTGGAAGGCATGGCATCCAAGACACCCATCACCTGTGGCTCAAACCCCATATCAATCATGCGATCAGCCTCATCAAGAACAACATAATTGCACTGGTTGAGGACAGCATAGCGCCGCTCCAAGCAGTCAATCAAACGACCGGGAGTGGCAATCACAATTTCGCAACCTTGCCTAATCTTAAACCCTTGCTCCTCAATGGACTGTCCACCAACAATGGAAACAACTTTGAAGCCCAAATACTGAGCAAACTTAACAGTCTCATCCTCAATCTGCTGCGCGAGCTCGCGAGTAGGTGCCATGACAACAGCATAAGGACCCTCCGCCTCAATCTCCTCACTCATGGGAGGAAGCTTACTGATGTAACTCAGCATGGGAAGAACGAAAGCCGCGGTCTTACCAGAACCGGTCTCAGCGATGCCAATGACATCACGCTGCTGCAACCCAAGGGGAATGGCAGCCATCTGAATTGGAGAAGGGGTCTTGTAACCAGCCTTCTCCACCGCCTTCAACAGCTCGAGGCTCAACCTGCTCTCAACCCAGCTCCGCATAGGGCGTGGAATCCTGGAACCCTTGTAGGAGATGTTGTAGTCCTCCCTGAATATACGCCAATCTCGCTCCGTCATCTCCTCAAGCTTCTTCTCGCTCCAGTGGCGGTCCACTCTCATGTCGAAGGTATCATACAGGTCAGCAGCAGCCTCCTTGCGCCGTTGAGCGTCAGCCTCCTCCGGCTTCTCCTCCACGCCGTCCTTCTTGCGAAGTTGCTCCCGCATATCCTTCTCGTTCTTTGCGGCGAGCTTCTTCTGCTCACGGCGGTCCATGCCGGCGCGAAAGCCCCGGCCGAAGAGGAGCTGAGCCTCGTGAGGGTTCTGGTAGAGGGAATTCATGTCCCGGGAAGTGTCCTCCGTGTTTTCCCAATCGAAGGAAAAGCGGAATTTCTCGCTGGGTTTGATGACTCGCTTCTTAGGTTTTTGGAACCTAGGTATTGCTCCTTGATGGCTTCTAGCTCTTTCTCGCGCTCTCGCTCCTGCAATTTCTCCAATCGAGCACGCTCCCGAGCCCTAGCGTCTTCCTCACGCTCCCTCTCTCGGTTCCGCCGTTCTGCTTCGCGAGCCCTATCGCGCGCGCGCGCGCGCGCGCGGGCGCGGTCTCTGTCCCGGTCCCGGTCTCGGTCGCGATCGCGATCTCGATCTCGGTCACGTTCGCGACGGTCGGAGGAGGGTTTGGGATCGGTAGCGGAATCGGAGGGGCGATCACGGGAAGAGGAGAGGAGGTGTTCGTGGCGGCGCTTCTGGTCGGTGATTTCTTGATGGCGGCGTTGAAGGGCCAACTCTTCGCGTTGGGCTTTGGTGAGGAAGAGTGGCTTGACGTCATCGACGGTGCGTTTCATGGTTGCAACTAACAGATTAGAGAGAGAGAGATCGCTTGGTTAATTGCAGGAGGGGAGTGGAAGGATCTACACACACGCTTGTTCTACTCTACGTTCACTTCCACTAAGAAGGATGAACCCTATCTATCTGTCTATTTATTTATTATTTATTATATGCACTTGCTTCCTCCATCTATTTCTTTCGCGACCACTTTCGGCAAGGCCAATTCAGACATCTACTCATTAATTTCTTTTCGGAAGACCTCATCCAATAATATTTTTTCATTTACTAAATACTAATAAGATAAAATAATACTATCTAATAGGTTATCCTATGGACGGAAAATAGCTTATCTACTTCTTATCATATGATACTCTTATCCATCGTTCTTATCATATTCATCGTTACCATGTCATGACCACTAAACGGATTCTTAAGATAATTATGATAAGGATCAAACATTTTTATGTTATGATAATTTATGATTAATTGACAGTGTAAAAAATCTTTACACAAATAATACATACCAATTTAATCCATAGACCAACAAAAATTGACACATCCGATCAAGTCTTTTACTCTGTTGTGAATTCGGTTCGATTCTCGGATTGCTCTTATTAGTATAAATCTTTACCGAGGTTGGTCATCTTCCTTAACTTTATAATGGAGTGTGCATTCCTATAATCAAAACTTTCACTATAAAAAAAATCCATAAAATATCCCCTCATTTACTTAGATTCAGCACTCATGAAATAAGTTTCAGGCTTTCAGTCAAACTCTTTGGATGAAAAGCTCATTTAGTATTGCAGCACATAAACTCTAGAGGAATAGTTTTTGAAACATAAAATTAGGGACATAATATTTACCGGTGTAGTCACGGGGTAGACGATATTTATCAAATAAAAAATAGGTAATATATATTCAGATTTGATACATCATACATAAAACTAATACGATATAGTACAAAAAGATGTTATTAATATAGATTTGATATAGGACAACATGCATAAAAATATATAGTTAGAAAACAACAAAAGATATGAGTGATATTTAAATAGGGGCCAAAGCTACACTTCGCACGATAGGTTCAAAACAAAAAATAGAGATATTGATCCTTGATTCCAAAATGCTGAAGGTACTTAGAGGATTACTGACCCAAAATAAACAAAAACATCCTTCAATACAAAATCAATGTTCACTTTCAGAAGAATCCTCTAGATGTTTTTGATCTTTGCATATATGATAGTCCAATCTTCATCATTAACCCTCAGTTCCACCTTGCTCTCCTTAGTTAGTTTGTTAACTTTACAAAACTGCAACCAACAATTGGTGATGTATGCTTCAGATTGCCTTCTGTTTACCCAACGAATCTTGGAAGGAAAATTTTTGTCATCATCATCTTTGATAGTACAGGTTAATGGCTTGGAGAAGAGGCCCTATTTCACTGACTTAGCAAGCAAATTCTACAATTAGAAAGCAGTATTTGTTAGTATACCTGGGAAAGAAATTTCATTAAGTAATACTATTATAGAAAAATAAATAATTTTCATACCATGTTAACGGTGGCATGTTTCTGAGTCAAGATAACAACTTTCTTGTACAAACAATTATCATTTTTAGAATGTTTTTCAAAATAAGGAACATTAAAATGGTATTTGTTACAATTCAAGGCAAGCTTAGGCCAAAAAAATAATATACATTTAGAGCCGAAAAGAACAATAAACCATTTGCATCCCATGGCAGCACTTACTTTTAGAGCCGAGAAAACATCATCAAGATGCTTAGGGAGTCGAGGATAGCATTTTCAAGTGAAATAATCCGGTGAACTACTATAGGTTTGCTTGCTTCACTGTTGTCCAGATATCCAACAACTGGTAAAAAACGAATTGTCAATATCAAACAAAAAGTTGAAGCAGATTTGATTTAAAGTAGCATATGATGCAGCATGACATTGACACTCATTGAGTTTTATAATATAAGGCAGTCTTAATTTATCGTTGGAATGTCTGCAACTGCGGTACCATTCCAATAAACCGATCAAGTTCCACAAAAATATAAGAGCCTTTACTAACTTCCATTTCATTTCTACACATTCGAGCTACTGTAGAAGCATGAATGACCACTTGTGCTTATAGCATGGAGTGGAAACAAATTAATCTTTTAAACTTGTCGAAATTAAAGTGACAAATATGGAAGGTTTTTGTGGTTAAAACATCAAGAACTGATTGGGGTGAAAATGGGCAACTAAATTCTAATTCATAAGAGATTATTTTAGACACAGGGTATATACGTTTTTATTTTTCAGTTATTGATTCTGAATCCAACTAATAAATAAGCACAGTAAAAACATACAACACAATTTAAAAGAAAATGGTTATTTTTGCCACTTCTTCAAACCACTTTCATAGTGGCATGGTGATCTCCCCATCATCAATGACACTACACAGACAATTTAGAAATAGTTTAAGAATTAGTTTGAGCCAGTGAGTGGTTTCTATTAGTACAAAATTCACAATTAACATCTAGAATTCCCATACTAAGATTGCACGGATGGTGATCATATTATGTAGATTAATAAAGAAAGCAAGTTTCTCTTGTCTAAATAGCAAAAAGAAAAAGAAAATTGAAGTCGATATTTCCCATATAGTACAAATGTATATGAAAGCTAATAGGTCATCTAGAAAATATATCATACAATTACAAAGCTTATTTTCTAAATTGGTAAGCATCGAGTCATCATAGAAAAATTACCTACTCGTTACTTGAAGAATCATTATGTACATCCTACTGCACTGTTGTCTAGTACCACTTCATTACACATTGAACTTCAAAGTTGAGTGATTGATGTACTTGTCCTTCTTGCTGAATAAATTAGTCTCTAATTTACCCTGTTGAGAAAGGTTGATGCCCATCCTACCTGAAGGAAGTGCAGATAAAAATTCAATTCTTAATCACAAGTATACTAACACCAGTATTGAACGAGAGCAAGAAATGAGACAAAAGTATAACAAAAATGATTAATGCAAAATGGAGAGCTAAAATTTTGTAACAACTTCTTCATAATGTAATGAACCTTTTATCGATACTTCTTAAAGTTGTTTCATCAGTGCATCTTATGATATGAAACTTGACATCTTTTGGTTTGAATCTACAAAGAACCCTTATTAGATTATTTAACATTTTCTGATGGAAACCAAGCTATTGATATATATTTACTAATGGTGTGTATATGTTCACCATATTTTTTCCTGACACAGCTCCCATGGTCAACGGTGCTCTGTAACAATTTATTTTCAAGCATTCTTCAGCTAACTCATATGTTTGAATCGTTGCCTTTTTTGCTTAATCGTCTAATGACGATGGCAAAGTCTAAACAAATCAATTTTCAAATAACCGTTATAGAAGATTTTAAGACTCCTTAAATAATTGTTAGTGAAGTTACCTTTAAATAAGCTAAAAGAAAAAAATGAAAGTAGGGAGGGATTGCTTTTGCCTGACAACATTTCAATGAAAATGCCTTAGCCTAATGTCGACGGGTTATTTACCTATCAAGGGTGTGTGGTGTAAAAAAATGCTCTATAGATTAGGATGTGATATTCCTAAATTTTTCTGCACTGGTTCATGATAGATAAGCCACTGTGAAGGCAGTTCTGCATATATACACACACACTAATGACATAGAAACTATTTTTGCTCTGATTCTAGAAGTAAATATCTCTAGTAGAAGGGCAGGCACAAGACATGGACCAAGAGAGAAGGACATGACATAACTGGTTCAATTACATATATCCTAGGGTCAACAGAAATGGAAGCTTAGATAATACAAAGAACTTATAGGTTCATTGAAGTTTAAGTCTTTCAGGGAATGGAATCACTATTAGTGACAACATTAAATGGCTTACAGAACAGTCCCAAGGACTCCGAGGTGTACACTTGGTCTGGATTCATGGTGGTATTACCAGTAGATGGCAAGACACATTTTTTACAACATAAGGGATTGGTCAGGGGAAAAACTCTGAAACAGTTTTGGATGACAATTTGGTTCTCAACCTGCTGGTCAATTTCGCTTTGGAGAAATGGTTTTAATTTTAAATAGGAAAAGTTTGATCTAATCCATATTCTAGACATGATCAAGGTAAGAGCATGGAATTGGTTCCAACACAGGGGGAGAGGTAACAGCTATGGTTTTTCTGATTGGAACATCTCACCTATAGAATGTATGAAATTATGTGTTTAAATTCTGGTACCAGGACTGATGTACTGTGGTCATTCATACATTTACTTGCTGCTACAAATGAGTATGCTAAACACACACGCTCCAGGTATGTTGGTCGTTGAATGCTGCAAATTTTTTACCTAAATTGTTGATCTGTTTCAAGAGTAACAACACTTTCCATGATGGAATTAAATGCAGACCAGTAACTGGACTATTTTGGGAGCTTATCACATCAGCAAGCTGTAACACCCTGTTTTTCGTGTGCTTAATTATTAATAAATGCATGCTTTAATGTATTTAATTGTGATAAAATCCAGAGGATGATTTTATTTTAAATAAAATCATTTTCTTGTGTTATTTTACTGTATGAAGTCACAGTAAAATTTTCGGTATAAAATTCAGACGAAAGCCGGTGCAGGTTTTCAAAGCCGATCTGAGTTCATCGAGCTAGAGACCTAATATTGACTCGTGAACGAGACGATTAGTGTTTTTTTTATGTTTTGTGTGGGTTTGGAGTGTTTTGAGAAATCTTGTGTCGGGAAATACGATCGGGAAATTCATCTGATGCATGTTGGAGCAGAGCAAAAATGGAGTAGATTGACTGATGTGAAGGCTATGACATAGGCATGTCCATGGCCATACCTTCCTTACACCAATCAAGTCAAATCATCATACTTTCTTACACACACCTTACCTACACCATACCTCCTTTCTTCTCAACCAAGTCAAGCTCTTCTCTCCCCTCCAATCTGCCCCAAAACTGACGCCCTCCCCCTCTCTTTTCCTTCTTCTATTTAAGTTTCAAAGTGTAACCATTTCACACTTTTGCTTCCTTTCACAAAAAAACACTTTTTTACAACTATTCATCTTCTTCTTCACACAACTAAAGGTACCATTTTTACTAAGTTTTTCAAGTTGTGTTCTTCATCAAAGTTGTTCACATTGGTAAGGGTAATGTCCCTATACCATTTGTTTTTCAAGTTTTGGCTTTATTTTCATAGTTGATGTTTTGAGTTCATAATATGCTTTTAAACTTCAAAAAATTCTCAAAAATTGTAGAATACTCCGATTGAGGCGAAACCAATTTCTATATTCTTATTTTTACTTCCTCTACAACATACTAAAATCTTGTGGAAAACAAAAAATCTTGAACACCATTTTCTGTACTGGACAGAATCTATGTCTTTTGTGCCATATGAGTTTTGTTTCATCTTTGCTTGGTTAAGCTTGTGTTTGAGTGTTATTCCAACATGATCATGACCAAGAGCTCCTATGTACATAAGGATGCTAGGTTTAAGTGATTGGAAAAGTTTAGAAACTTTTATGTATTTTCATGAAAAAGTGAAAACTCTAAGTGTTTTGTTATATGTACTTTGAGGTTTTTCCAAAGTGATCATGGATTTGGGCTCCTTGATGTATAAGGATGCTAGATCCAAGAGATTGGAAAGTTTGAAAACCTCTAACCCTCATTTTTACTCAAGGCCGAATGGTAGTGTTTATGGCCTAGGGTATTTGATTTTTTCATTTTTCCAAAATGATCAAGGTTTTAGGCTCCTTACTAGGTATGGATGCTAACCTAAAGAGATTGGAAAATTTAGAACATCCTAACCTATTTTAGATGATGAAAACCGAAACCCTAAGTTGATGACTTAGTGGGATTCTTGATTCAAACTTGTTAAACTTTTGGTGTTTTAAGAACTCCTAGCACTTAAGGATCATAAATCCATAAGTTGCATGATTTTTGGAAAACCTTAATCCAAAACCGTTGTTGAAAACCGAACCTATGCCTTGTGGCTAGTGTTCTTTGATTAAAAATCTAACCTATGGTTTCATGTGTGTAACCTTAGATTCGTTACGCGCGGACGTTCGTGATCCATAGTTTTCGTAGTCGGAACCCTTATCGTCTTTTGAGGTAAGAGGGGATTTCCGAAAGATATTCAATAACTGTATGCATGTGTGTAGTTGATTAATTGTTTACTTGACTGTTATTGAGTTACTGGATTATCTGAAATGTTATGCTATTATATGAAGTTGAACTGTATCGTTATATATGTTGAGATGTATAACTGTGATGAACTGTGATATTGGCATTGAACTGTGAATATATATATGTGTACATACTGCTGTTGTTGTTTGAAGTTTGCTAAGCCGGACGTGTGTCTGTGCTCAATCATTAATAAGGATTAAAAACCTTAATAAGCTTTGAAGATGAAAGGATGGGTGTTCTTTTCCAAAAAGCTTGAATGTTTAAAAGTATTTGTTTTATGTGACAATATAGTTTTAGTGATTTCTAGAATGCAAGAGAAAAACCCTTTTCGAACTATGTGTTTTAAGTGAAAACTTTCGAAAATATTTTACAATATCCTATTGGGGATTTTCAAAGTTAAAAGTGTTTCAGAAACGTTTTATAAAGGATTTTAAAAAGAAAAGGTTTTCTCCCAAATGATTTAGAAACTTTCCGATAGCCGGCATAGGTTATCGAGGCTTTCGATTTCGAAAATTGTTTTCGTCAAATGAAAGATAAGTACTAAAAGAATAGGAATCTAGACGTGAGACGTCGCCTCTAGTTTTCCATGCTTAGCACGTGATCTTGGATCAGTGTTAATTCGGGACCGTAAAGTCCTATTCGTAATGTTATGGACTTCAAGTCCAATTCGCGGAATCGAGGACAGTTCGTTCTGATTTCCGTTGTTGTGGGCTATTGTCCTTAGCATGATAAGTAAAACATGACTAAAAGTATATTGATTACCATTACCACAAACCTTGACTGCGGTCACGGTCTAGGTGTTGGGATTGAGCATTCGGACTGTGTGTCCTATGTTTCTACGTTTTCAAGTGATGGGGAAATAATGTTAAGTCATTAGCTTTGAGCTTTGACAGTGAAATATTTACACAAAGAAAAACCTTAAAAGGAAAGTTTTTATTCATATGCATTTCCCCTGGCAGACGTGCCTTTGCTTATTGAGGATACCCATGGGGTATCTGAGAGTCAGTCACATTGCTAGCTGTTTCGTTAAGGGCATGTGGCGTTGTCGACCAAGAGGCCTGGTGCATCGAGGATGCGGTGGCAACAGCCGGTGGGCGAGCTTGACCAACTCTATCTTCTCCGGTGATAACATGGTGTTGTGATCTCATGAGATTAGGATAGAGCCCGATATTGAAGTGTCATGCACATTTTGAAAACTGATTTTACGGGCTTGAGGACCCCTTGATATAACACTGTTATATTATGATGATTATGCATGCTTTAATTGTTGATCTGATTTCGTGTTGCATGTATCATGTATATGGTTGTTGTGGGATATATCTTATGACGGTATCTCACTCTTGCATGTCTCGTATGTTCTTTTATTTTCCTCGTCAGGGTATGCGTATGCTTTAGATGGACCCTCTTGTCCCTCTTGTACCTGAGGTCACACGGACAGAGACTTTTGACGAGGCCGACAGGATTGGGAATTGGAGGATGGACGCGAATGCGACTACGACGACGTACCGAGGGCCAATCACTACTACTGAAGCTAATATACATGGAGAGCCTGTTAGGAGGATCCACTCGGTGGAATCCAGGAACGTGATTCTTCCACCGCCATGGTTGTACCTGAACACGCTACAGGAAGCCGGTCTGCTTCACCCTCACGTTGAGCCTGCCGAGCCAGAAGAGGAGGAACCGATGGAGGAAGATCCTGAAGAAGATCCCGAAGAGGATCATGAGGAGGAGCCTCATGAGCTGGTAGACGACTGGTGGGATGAGGAGCTCGAGGCGGGTTATCACCCTTTGGATATTGAGGAGGAGGATGTCCCGTTGGATGACGGAGGAGAGGTGATTGACCCAGAGCCGGAGACTTCTTCTTGTGGGAGCGTTTGTGGCCACTCCGAGTGTCGTAGGCATTGGTAGTGGTTGGAGGCTTTGTTTTGAGTGGTCCGTTAGTCTTGGCTTTTGAGCTTTTCTTTTGAGTTTAGATTCCCAGATTCCCATTCCCAGTTGGTGTTTTTTTTACCTTATCTTCTCAGTTATGTTTCAGTTATGTTTTCGTTTCTGTTGGCCATATTGATTAAGGTCGTGGTGTAATGTTAAAACCTAAGACCTTTCGAGGCAATATTATATGTATGTATCTGTTGTCGTTTTCAAGTTGTGAGTTTCTTTACCTTTTACTTCTTTTCTTTAAAGAAAAAAAAAATTAAGTACCTTTTTGGTAACCTTATGTATGTTGAATAATCTTTTTCCGAAAGCGACCAGGATTTAAACGAGCATTTTTCCGCAAAAAGGGTAACCATGTGATGGCCAAGTTAGGGTGTCACACAAGCAACTTTATTGTATTTCCTTCTCGGTCTGGGAATCAAGTCTGTATTGGGATCAGTCTTTTAGAGGTCCATATATTTTTTTAGTTATTTCAATGGGAGTAGGCTATTGTAAAACAAATACTGCAACATTTTAGCCGGTATTTTACTTGCATCTTGCCTATAATTTTTGATGCTTTTTTGTATGTGGGTTGGAGTAAACCTTGTACTCTCATCAATATGCTCTTTGATTATCAAAAAAAAAAAATCAAATTACCACTGCTATTAGAAGTAAAAATTGAAAGGCTCTTGAAATCACTTGTGTGGTTAGACTATGATGTGGCTCACTAAACCTATATACTGTGGATTTTTTTGTGTTTTTTGTTGGGGACTTCATAATATCTTCCACTTGGATAACGCCTAAAAAGGGGTTTAGAAAAAGAAAAAGAAAACCAATCTCAGATCCTCAGTATAATATAGCGGCATTTATTTGGCTGAAATATAGTGTGATGAATTTCTTGAGTACCTAACTGGAACAAATCAGTCATCCAGTAAAAAAAACTAATGAATCATCTCAATCATTTATCACAGTAACAAAAAGATAGTGTATTCCCCATGTAATCTTGCCATAAAATAAGTACATGACTGCCAGACAGATTACATAAAGATGGAAGGAATAGCCCGGTTCTGTTTGTCTAATGTAATGGACCATCTAAGTCTAATAATTTTCCGAGTCTATCAGAGGAAAAATTCCCTAACCGGTAAATAGTATTGTTGTGTCACCCTATGCTGAAATGCATTCAATGCCAAGATTGAATTCCAAGTGTAAAGTCATAAAAAAAAATGCTTATGATAAATTGATAATTAATTGAAACATGCATACAAAGAACTTTGAGGGGGTCAAACCACCAAGAACTTTCAGGGGCTCAAACAGCTAACTATAAATTAATCTTGGTATTCTTTTCTCCCTCTAAAATTAAAATTACTAATGAAAAAAAATACATGATGATGATATTGCAGATTGGAGGTAGAGAGAGAAGTTACCTGTTGGAGAAAGAATATGAAGGTTGGCTGGAATATCCAGGTTGATCGGTGATGTTTCTCCACTGAGATCTGTAAGTATCCAGCTAAACAAACATAATCGAAGTTAAACTAATGAAAGTCTGGGGTATATTACTAACCCAAGAAGAATGCAAATGCACTCTAGAGTATGTCAAAGGATCCACAGATTTCCCAAATCAAGATCACCACAAGAAAACATTTCAGGAATATCTTTTCAGCTATAGTTGAGCTAATTTCATTATACTTGTAATATATACCCAATACTCCATAGGCCATCAAAGTGAAAAGCATGTGCATTGGGCATATATTAAATAGAGTATACAGTCATTGTTAAGAACAATACCACATTTTAGAGCATCTCTCATTGTCATCTGCATACTTTCCACTCAAAATGCATTTCATATACCACACTTTCCATTTCAGGAAACACTCAAATGACCATATCAGTTTCTCTAAAGACACAAACTTACTGATGAGTATCAGTCAGTTACAGAGAAAGAAATGAGTAGAAACTGTAGTATTATTATATCAACCAGCCGGTATCAAGTTGATACAAGTCTGGAAAGTAGAAAACAAAGGGGGCTACAATGGACACTAGACAGTTCGAGAGGTCTAGTACTCTCCCAAGGTTTCCAAGTCCAATTCCAGCCTACCCCTATTCTCTCCCCTCTCATGCATATAAACCTCACTCACTTAGCACAAGATTCCCACGCACACACCCTCACCTCACTACTACTGCCAGCTAGGCAGTTAGTTACACAATCTCTCTCTTCTATTTTTGATCAGGTGCATCCCATGTGCATCATCCTCACCTACACTATAGCAACAGTGGGCTTAGAAATATTGGTCCTTAGAGTCTAGGTCCCTATCAATACTCCCCTCCTCAAGATTCACCTTGTCTTCAAGGTGAAGGTATAAGAAGCAGCCAGCATAAAGTCTTCCTCCAGGATCCCACTGCTGGAAATACAAGGACCAACTTATGTAGGAACTTTCACCAGGGTCCCATTGATTGAAGCATATTGGCCAAGTTTCCGAATCCTTGGTAGCTCCTTTTGCACTGTTATTTGCATCAGCTCCCGAACCATCCCTCTCACTCTTATGTTCCCTTCTAGCAATAATTGTTTCCATATACTCCTCCTTTGGTAGAACTTGGCAGATTTTGTCAACCAAGATGTTTGCAGTTTTGATTAAATCATTAACATGGCCTTAGCAGAGAAGCACAACACATGGTGCAGAATATGGTTGTAAGGAGAAACACCCGGCTAAATATAATTTAGTGTCGTTGATTGGATTAATATTAAGGATGATTCCCACCGAAATTGCAGCTCTTTGGAACAGGATTCTTTTGATGATACTGACTGAAGAAATAAGAAGCATGGTCACGGCTAGAGTTTGGGTTGTAACAGCTTCCATCTGGTTGAATTATTGAACAAACTACACCACTATAGCCACAAGCATAGTCCAATGTGACTTGTAAAGCGGTATGGGAGGCAGGTGGGTTGGCAATAAACCAGCCCTCACCTGTAGACATTAGGGGATTTACCGTGGTTGGAGTGGTAATATCCTTTTGGGTAGTAGATATTGGGGCTGTGAATTCAACTTGTTTCCCCTCATGCCTTAGTACATCCCTATGTCTAGGTGCTTCCTTCCCTATCCTTCTTAAACCTAAAGGGAGCTCATTATTTTCTCCCCATGACTCATATTGAAAAAATAGCACCAACCTGTTTGCAAATGGAATGACTTCACTAGCTAACATGTTTGATAAGGATAAAGATCAAATTCAAAACCTGGACCTTTAAATCAAATTCCTGAACTTCCTCAAACAATGTAAAACATGAGTCCCAACAGATAGGAAGAAGATCAACAAACTCCCTCTCTGAAAATTTTTCATCTTCAAGATGCAAGCACAAGGATTGACAGGCTGCCAGCCTGACAGATAAATCTTTGCCCCATAACAATCTGATTAAAGCACAATATACAGGCCTTTTTGTATCATCTTTAATCTCAGAAACCCATTGCCTCAAAATTACAGCAACTTTACGATGAATGATATGCAAATTTGGATGTTCATGATAAACATAGGTAGCAGCTCCGTAAGTAACATCTTTAAGAAGAAATTCAGGAGTAATTTCTCTCACTGAAGTTGGGCAACTATTCATAGTTTCTTGAAGAAAAGAAGCCACATTATTCATGTACAGAGCTGCAGCACATGGCCTCAATTTTTCTGTCCACTGAACCATTTCCTGCTCATGATGAAAATCCACAGGGTTACGGTACCACTCCTCCCAATCACTTGCTGTCAGAACAAAATTTAAATACCTCATTGTTTCTGACGCTTTTTTCTATTCCTCAAATGAGAAGCATATTCCCCTGTTGACTCCAAAATTTTGGTTCTCCTCCTCCATGCCTCATCCAACTTGAAGAAGATGCTTGAAGGAAAGAGCAAGTTTTCTTTGGTGCGTCTAAAACAGAACCTTGTCTCAAGAAGCTTAGCACCAGTACTTTGTTCGAAATTCCCCTCCTTTGGCTGCCTTTCTATTTTCGTTCCCTTGCTGCCTTTAGGTTTAGCAAAAACTCCTAACTCCAAAGTACTCTCCATTCCTTGTTGGGCCTGGCCCATTAGGTTAAAAAAATAACCCAACTGACACTCTGCACTCCCTCTAATCTTCATCAGTCTTTCATTTGCAGCCCCGATCCTTGCCCTTTCTCCCTTTTGTTTCCTATCTGCCATCTTGACCACAACCTTTTGGGCTTGGCCTAATTGGCCCAAAGTTTGACCCCATTTCATTAATGCCCATTCTGCCCTAGTTCCACTCTTTCTCCAACCTGTGTTGGTTGCCTCAGCCGTAAGTAGCAGTAACGGCTTGACCAACCTGTGGGGCGTCCGAACCAACTTCACGGCTGCGTTCTGAACCGGTGGCTCCGACGGCGTCAACCGAATGATCGGCGACACTGACAGCGGCATCTCAACCACGTCAGGTGGCGACCCACCTTCTCCCGAGATGAGTGACCCACCCGCCTCCATGTACATGCCAAGATCAGGCGGTTCCGGCGGCGGCAACACCTCCATTCCTACCTTCACGAAATCTGTCTTCACGGCCGCTAAACAAGGATAGTGGTCCGGCGGTGCTGGCGGCGGCAGCTCATCAACACCCAATGACAACTCCACCGCCACCTTGGGTACGCCTAGCTCCGGCGGAGGAGTTACACGCCCACCACCGCTCATTATCTCCACCACTCTTCCTCCGCGACTACCAACATAGCGATCGTCGTCGTTTCTGCTGCAGCCACCCCTTTGATTTTTCTTTATCATCTCAGAAAGATACAAGGCATCACCACTGTCACCTTCCACCTCGATCTCCTTCACAAGCATAGATCGAAGTTTCTCCTCTTTCTGCGATTCGACCTCTGTAACAGTATAAGAAACATTGTTAATGGACCCATCACCTCCTCTACCATCATCTTCCTCCTCGGTATCCTTCTCTTCTGCAAATTCCAGCTTCCCAATCGCAAGGACGCTCTGTGGTAAAGGTGTTTCGAAATGTCGACTTCCACTCGCTCGACTTCCATATCCTTCCTTAGGGGTGTTCGCGGATTGGATTGGATCGGTTTTGAGCTAAAAAGTCATCCAATCCAATGATGAAAACATCGTGCGGTTTTGATTGGATCGGTTTGCTTCCTTAAAAAATCCGATCCGATCCAATCCAATCAAATGCGGTTTGGATTGGATTGGATAATTCGGTTTTTGTCATACTTTATTTTTTTTCTAATGTCAAGTGTCATTTCTACTTATTTAAAAGTGGATAAAAGATAATCTTCGTTTTAATTTGGGAGTTTGAGAAGAAAAAAATTATTGATATTTTTTAACACTTTCTTTTATATTAATTCTCTATATCTACTCCAACTTATCCTTTTTTTTCCTTGAATCGGCTACAAATAAATTGTAGCTAATTATTTTTCAAATTTACTTAATTGTTTTCCTATTTTTCATGATTACTCAATCAAATATATATATATGCTATGCATCAAAACTTTTAGTAAAATATAGCTTCAAGACATTAATATTTATTCTATATAGTCTTATATATGTCATTCCAACAAAAATATTAAAGAGAATGAGGGACATAAAAGTATGAAGAATAATGTTTAAGTACGAGTAATACTATAATTTCAAAAATAATAGTATATGTATATAATATATCGGTTTGGATTGGATTGGATTGGATTTCACTATAGGATCCAAAATCCGATCCAATCTAATAAAAAATTGCGGTTTTTTCGGTTTCCGGTTTCTGGTTTTCGGTTTTTTGGTTCGGTTTTTGCGGTTTGAATCGGTTTGGATCGGTTGATGAACACCCATATCCTTCCTCTTCTGCGTACATTACCAAAGTACTTCGGCGGCGACTTGGTGCGTGATCACGTTGAGATCGACGTCTGAAGTAGATTCCCTTCCTTTTTTTCCAGAGCTGCTTGATCTTGTCCAACCGGGTTTGATTTATTATCCTCTGTTCCAGCAAGCTTTTCTCCCAATTCTCCACTCTTGAATCCATTTTGCAGTTTGTGTAATGATAATCAAAAGCTCCAGGAATCGTGAGCTTTGATACCATTGATGAGTATCAGTCAGTTATAGAGAAAGAAATGAGTAGAAACTGTAGTATTATTATATCAACCAGCTGGTATCAAGTTGATACAAGTCTGGAAAGTAGAAAACAAAGGGGGCTACAATGGACACTAGACAGTTCGAGAGGTCTGGCACTCTCCCAAGGTTTCCAAGTCCAATTCCAGCCTACCCCTATTCTCTCCCCTCTCATGCATATAAACCTCACTCACTCAGCACAAGATTCCCACGCACACACCCTCACCTCACTACTCACTAGTGCAATAAGGGCTTTTTACGTCAGTTAAAATTGATTTTATACGTCAGAATATTGTCTGACGTAAATACAGCTGACGTTAATAGTTAATATTTTGACGTCAGTTGTGGTAAAGAACTGACGTTAAATATAAAACTATTAACGTCAGTTCTTTAACACAACTAACGTTAATTTTGTTAAAACTAACGTCAGTTGTGGTAAAGAACCGACGTTAAAGGTTTTAATTTTAACGTCAATTTTTTATTGAAACTGACGTTAATACTGTACTGTATATTTTATAAAATACTATTAACGTCAGTTATACAACTGACGTTAATAGAATTTTTTTTTAAATTCAGTTTTAAAATATCACTCCCCTCAACTATCCCTGCATTCAGTAAATATCCCAGTAACACAGAATATCACACACATTACAGAAGCAAACACTACCCTTAAATTTCAATATTAACAAAAAGAAAAGAAATATACAAAGGAACAATAGGGGGACTTAAAACCAAAACCCATGTATAGGAAAAACATAACTATCTACAAGTATGTATGTATATATATATATATATATATATATATATATATATATATATATATATATATATATATATAAATTTTAGTCTCTAATGTCTAAAAACAAAACTACCAATCTAAGGATATATATATATATATATACATGTTATTAATTAGTTTCTAAAGTCTAACAAAAAAACTATTCATCTAAGTATTACGGAGGTATCTTGTCAATTCCTTTTTCAGCCGCATACTTGAAGAAGAATTCAGCGAAGCGCATCCTCAAGTCTCTAAACTCATCTTCTTGAAGAGGCGATTGGTCGTTAAATGCCTACACACGTTCAAATAATAACAATAACATTAACGCAAGTCATCTTCAAAACTATAATATATAATTTAACAAGTTGTTTAAATATTACCTTATTCCATCCATCCATAATAGATGCGGAGACTATGTTCAGCATATGAAGCATCACATAATAGCCGCACGACCACCCGTCAATTTGAAATCGAGACTACAAACAAAATTAATTTCAATGTCAGTTGAATATACATATAAATTAGTAATAATATTAATTATTTGATAAATAAACTACCAAATCTTGAGGTAGGTCCATTCAGGATTTGCTTTAGCCTTAGAAGCCCTACTTCTCCCGTTGGCGCAACTTATGCTACTCGCCTTCAGCGCGCTATCATAAACAAATAATCATGTCAATTAACAAATTCATATATCATGTGTGTAATAAACTAAAAACAACCGATATTAAAACGTAAATTAAATTTAAGATTAGTTACTTACTTATTTACAGCTTCCACCACCTCCTGTGGTGGCCTTTGATGGAGAGAGCATAAGAATATGACAGTATGCCTAGACGGGTGAAGTACGAACAACTGCCAATGGTTTTTCATACAGTAGGGAGCCAGATATAATTCTTTCCGATTGTCTCCCAACAAGTTCCCTATGTATTTACTAAATGCATCGCCAGCAAAGAATTGGGGCAGAAGGACTGATGGCTCTAAGAAGTCGTAAACTGATGCAACGCCCTTATCAAGCTGAAGACGATGGAGATACCTTAGATATGAAAATGTGTGCATGTTAATTACATAATATATATATTGAAATTAAAATAAATTATTAAATGGAAAAATACCAAAAATAAATAAGTTATAAATTTAAAATTAACTTACGTGCACCAGAGACTCAAAACCGTGCTGGCCATCCAGACGTTATTTCTGCAGGCGTTCCCGAGATCTTCACCACATAAGGAAAATATCCTCTGTTGATCTGGGCGTGCCACCCATCCATCGTGCTCCAATGGACATTCAAAAATCTCAAACGCATAATCCTCACCAAGTGAGAACAAACGAGTGACAGGTGACAGCGACACCGACGTCAACTTGGCCTTCAATTTAGGAAAAATAAAATAGAAAAGTTTTTGATAATTAAAAAAAACACAAGTAATTATTTGACTAATTTGGACATTAATAATGAATACATACCTATGTTAACATTTCGAGCTCACGTCGTTTGAAGTCCAACTCAAGCTCACGCCTTTTCATTTCCAACTCATGCTCATGGCGTTGGACTTCCAACTCCCGCTCCCTAGCTGCCAACTCATCATCCTCCACATGTGCCCTACTATAACTCTCTTTTGTGCTCACATGTGAAGGGTTGGCATGTCCTGCGGTGTCCTAGGATGAACCGACGGAGGAAAGCTCTCTGGCAAGCGCCTGCTTGAATTCTGGGTTGGATATTAAGCTTTGCATCAGATGTGTTGTAATAGCAGGGTTGGACATGAGGTGCTGAGTAATGTCATCCGAAATTGATGCTTCATCGACCACCCGCTTTCGTGAAGCAGACTTGCCATAATATTCTTTGATGGTCACGTTCCCAGGAACACCGATAACCCGACCAGGATGGTCTTTCTTGCCTAGAGCAGTCATCAAGACATCCCGCCGTCCAGAAGGGACGAATGAGCCTTGGGAGGATTGTGCTTTAAGATCCATCTACAATGAAAAAATGAAATAACGTGCAAGTGAAAAGTGTTAAAAATATCTATACAAATATCAATTGAAATCAAGTTAATTATTTACTTACAATCTTATCTGCTACTTCGCGAGTGACATCAACTTTAAAAGATCCCGTCTTTGTCATGCGGCCGGCTAACCAGACATCCTCGCGGTCGATGTCCGACGGAGGACTTAATGGTGTGCCCTCAGGCACCTCTCCTCTTTCAATCCTAGTAGAGTGCTCTTCCTGCTTCGCCCTCAGCCTATCCGCCATCATCTGCTCGATCCGAGTCTGGTACCTGTTGTGACGCCGGCAAGTGTACCGGGTCGTCGCAAGTAATAAAATAACACGGTAAGTAATTACCGAGGTCGAACTCAGGGATTGGGCTACCAATTCGACTAGTCCGCGGGAAATCCGATACGTTGGTCAAGCGAGAGAATGTGGTTGAGAGAGAGAGTATGATCGCAATTCAAGTAACAAATAGATTAAAACTAAAGTGATTAAATTCAGAAATTAAAGTATCCAAGGTCTCAAATCCACCTACCCAATCATGTATAGTACCCAAGTGATGATGTATTCCTCCCTAAGTTCAATTATAATGTCAACCGGGACCCCCAATTTCTCCTATATCCACTGTCGTGCTCAATAGGACGTATTCGACGATTGGATTAATTACTTGTTCGGTCTCATAACCCTAATCTCGAATTCTATTAAACCTTGTTCCCTATATGGTTGCACTAATCAAATAAATCCACGGTCGTGCTCATTATTCGATTAATGATTCCAATTCAAGTTCTAAAACGCGTCTTGCCGTTTGGCCTCAAACACGTTAACTAGTTAATCACGCAACACATATGATCAACACAATCAATTCAGAATTGGAAAACATTTGCGATCCCGATTCAAGTTCTAAAACGCGAATCGCCGTTCGGCCTCAAACACGTTTAACTGATTAATCACGCAATACATATGATCAAGCATTCAAATCAGAATCGGAAAAACATCAATTAAAAAGAGGGGAGAAACACAACATCATATGATCACTATACCGCCATGGGTGGCTTCATTGATCCCTCGGACGAGGGGATTAGTTCCTCATGCCCGTGACGACGCACAAACAATCGGCAATAATCTCCATAATAATAAACTAAAAGAAGAAAAGAAAAGAGAAGGGAGACGCAGCTCCAGAAACAAGGATTCGCACTCCTATTCTGATCTAAACAGTGGCTAACAACTTCCTCCCCAATCCTGATCTGAGACAACCTTTAAATAAGGATTCTGTTTCTCGCCAGCTCGCGGGGCGAGCTTACTCTCGCGACGCGAAATTAAGCATTGGCGCGCTTCAAATTTTGGATTTTCGCGAGGCGAGCTTGTATTCGCGGGGTGAGTCTTCAAACCCCAATCTGTCACAGCTGTGACCTTCATCACGGCTAGGTCGTGATGGCCTCTGTCTTCCAGGGTTTTCAAACTCTCGCGGGGCGAGAATACTGTTCGCGGGGCGAGATGCAATTCTAGGTTGTGACCTTCATCACGGCTCGGTCGTGATAGTCTCTGTCTTGCTGGTCTTCAGACTCTCGCGGGGCGAGAATATTTTCGCGTGGCGATCCAGAAATGTTGACTTTTGCTGCTTTGTTGACCTTCAGTCTCGCGAGGCGAGCATACACTCGCGGGGCGAGTGTCTCCAGAATTGCAATTTCCACTATTTCTTGGCTTTCCTTGACTCCCGGAGCCTCACTTATTGACCTGAAAACACAAAAAGCAACCAAAAGCATAATTCTATCCAAAATAACCTAAAAACTACACAAAAGATGCAAAACGAGTCAAAGTCCAACTTAGGAACAAAACAAGGCAAATTTGGGCGAAAACGAGATTGAACTCGACTGATTGGCACATAAACCCTAGTTCATCTAGTCATAAAACTAGATAAGCCAGAGGCTTATCAGTACCCACCCTGAGACATGGTGTGGCGGTGGACGTTCTTCGCCTGATTCTGCCGACCCTTATCTGCCTTAGCCTATTCAAACAAAAACACATAATTAAATACAGTTAAATGATCTATAAGAAGCATACAAAATTAACTTAATCAACCAACCTGAAATTTTCCATCCTGTCGACTCCTAGCAAACATATCCCAAGTATCCTGATCAATCCAGGGATAATCTGAGAACATTTTATCAAGTCGTTTCTTCCCAGATACGTAGTACCTGGTAAGATCATGCTAGAACCCATTCCAACACTTTGATGCCATTTTCATACATTTATGACGATGATCCTCGTCATTTGGCACAGTCCAAGCTACCTACACATTAAATACATAACAACTGGATGGATTATAACTCGGATAATTATCTAATAATGTAAATCAAACGAATGTAAAGGTAAAATACTGCGATAGCCTCCCAAATCTGATCCTTAACATTCTGTGGAACGTCATTCCAGTGGTTGTAGTTGATGCTTACGTGCTGCTTCGCTTGTAGAAACACCCACTTATTAAATTCTTTAGCACGGGGTCCCTGGGCATTTAGATTATCATTGAAGGACACCTCAAGCTTCTGTCCGCTTTGCCTGTCCTTCTCCAGTTTCTTCAACGATGTGGCTCCTCTACCCCATTTCCTATGAGCCTGTGATGTCTGTATGGACGAAAAAAATGATAAAATAGAGGGTTGTAACATTATAAACTTACATTAAAAAGAAGGACTAAAGATAGTATATAACATGTAAACTTACACTAGAATCAGGCGTAGGCGCGATCGGGTCTTGCGTAGGCCCCACAGTGTCCTCCCGTGCATGTGGGCTATCTGACTGATCCATATGTATGCCTGTTCAGAAACAATATATATTTATTAACATAGGTTATAACTCAAAATAAATACAGAAGTATAAATAAAAATAAATGTATACTAAGTTTAAACTACCTATATCAATATCCCTTCGTGATGATCATCACGAGTGGCATGTACCTCATCCACCTGTGTCTCCTCGATTATAGTAGGCATGTTTGTTGAAAAAGAAGGAGTCTCAGGAATATCAAGATTTGAATCTTGATTTTCATAACTACCATTATACATGCTTTTTCCTTGGAGAACCACGGACAACCTTTTGTTAGAAGGATCAATGATGTAGAACACTTGTTTTGCTTGTGAAGCCATTATGAAAGGCTCATTTATATGACCTAACTTGTTGAGGTCTACCAATGTGAACCCCAATTCGTCGGTTTGTACACCACCGTTACTATCAACCCACTTAAATTTAAAACCCGGCACCGTAAGCTTATTGTAATCGAGCACCCAAATATCTTCAATATATCCAAAGTAAGGTGTCGGTGCTTTAACGGGTATTGTGTCCTTTGCACTAGAGAAGTGCATTGCTTCGGCCACGATCATAACCCCACTATTTTGCATGGTACTCTTGTTATCTTGTGCCTTTGTATAAAAGGAAAAGTTATTTATGTCGTATCCGCTCCAATATATGACGTTGAAGCTAGGCCCACGTGCTAGCCATCTTACGTCATCAGAAGCAGTACTACCATCCTTAAGCATTTCTTCCTTGAACCGTGGTAAGAAAGTCTTGTTATGCTTGTTCAACAACCACCTTTCGCTCATTCGAGGGTTTTCTTGATTGACTTTTCTTTTATATTCAAATAAGAAAGGCTGAACACAATCGATGTTGTTCAATACATACAAATGTGCTTGAAGCACTTTATCCCGACCCTTGCTATTATTTCTTAAGCCATGTGTACCCTTACCTTGACATCTGATCTCATCATGCCGAGGCTTAGGAACCCCTATAGGATCCGTGTTATGAAGGTAGTCCGAACAAAACTCAATAGCTTCTTCTGCAACATACCTTTGAACAATAGATGCTTCCGGACGATGAGGATTCTTCACGTACCCTTTCAAGATCTTCATGTAGCGCTCAACCGGGTACATCCATCTCAGAAAAACTGGCCCACATAATCTAATCTCCCTCACCAAATGAACAATTAAGTGAACCATTATGGCGAAAAAGGAAGGAGGAAAATACATCTCCAATTGGCACAAGATTGTAGCAGCCTCAACTTCCAAGTCATCCAACATACGAGGGTCAACGACTTTGCTACATATAGAATTGAAGAATGAGCACAATCGAGTAATGGCATGTCTCACATTTTTTGGAGCAATACCACGAATAGCAACGGGCAGAAGTTGTTGCATCAAGATGTGACAATCATGAGACTTTAAGCCAACCAATTTAAGATCACTAGAGACAAGTCTCTTCATATTTGAAGAGTAACCATGTGGAACTTTGATGCCCTGAAGACACCATGAAACTTTGTCTCTCTTTTTTTGACAAAGTATGACATGCTGGCGGCAAATAAGTCCGCTTACCATCCTCAACAACTGGAGCTAACTGCTCTCATATACCCATAGCAACGAGGTCGAGACGAGCATTGACACCATCCTTTGTCCTGCCCTGAATGTTGAGAAGCGTCCCAATCACACTATCACACACATTTTTCTCCACATGCATCACATCAATGCAGTGTCTGACATCAAGCTTGCGCCAGTATGGAAGATCAAATAATATCGACCTCTTCTTCCATATGTTTTTCTTAGAAGATTTACCTTCCTTTTTGGACTTGTCGAATATAACATCGATGCCCTTTACCCTCTGATAAACCTGCTCTCCAATTAAGGCTGCCGGAGCTTCTTTTGTCTCTTGGCATCCATTAAAAGCTTTTTTCATCTTACGATATGGGTGATCACGTCTAAGAAATCTCCGATGCCCAAGGTAAACCGTCTTCTTTCCATGATGCAACTGAGTGTAGCATGTGCCTTCTTCACATATAGGGCATGCTTTATGCCCCTTGACACTGTACCCGGACAAGTTACCGTATGCTGGAAAGTCGTTGATGGTGAAAAATAACATGGCACGAAGCTTGAAAGTCTCATGAGAATACCCATCAACTACATCAACACCTTCCACCCACATCGTTTTCAAGTCTTCAATCAAGGGACTTAGATAAACATCTAAGTCATTTCCCGGTTGCTTTGGGCCCAAAATCATCATAGACAACATCATGTATTTGAGCTTCATGCACAACCAAGGGGGCAGGTTGTAAATTATCAACAGAACAGGTCATGAACTATGAATACTACTCATGTTACCATAAGGATTCATTCCATCCGTAGCAAGTCCAAGCCTTAGGTTTCTTGGCTCATTGGCGAAATCCGGAAACATAGTATCAATATTCTTCCATTGCATAGAATCAGCAGGATGACGAACCTTTCCATCACGTTTCCTCTCATCATTATGCCATCTAAGATTCTTCGCATCTTTCGCATTGGCAAACAATCGCTTGAACCTTGGAATTATTGGAAGATACCACAACACCTTCGCAGGAGGACCCTTTTTTCTCACATCATCAAGATCATCATCATCATCACCACCCTTCACTTTGTATCGTGATAACCCACATTTGGGGCAATCGTGATTGTCTCCATGAACACCGGTGTACAATATGCAATCATTGGGGCATGCGTGTATCTTCTTATACTCCATACCCATCGGACACAATACCTTCTTGGCCTCATAGTTACGGTCAGGCAATGTGTTGTCCTTCGGAAGCAAGTCTTTCAACACTTCAAGCAATTCCGTGAAGCTTTTATCTGTCCAACCATTTCTCGCCTTCACATAAACCAATTTTAGCACCGCCGACAACCGTGTATGAGTAGTACACCCTGGATATAAAGGTTTATCCGCATCACCGCACAACCTATCATACACATGAGCTCGATGAAAAGATTCTTGTCCAATATCACGGATCATGTCCTCTACTCGATCATCCTCCATATCTATGTCAACGTCCTCACTTTGGGAGACACTTGCCGTACTACTCAACAACACATCACCATGCCATATCCATCTTGTATAACTCAAGCAAATCCCTTCACAAATCAAATGAGTACGTATATCCTTCACCGTACATTTCCTCGTATTCAAACACTTGACACAAGGACAACAGAACATTCCATTACTATTAGGAACATTCCTTTGAGCAAATTCTATAAATTCTCCCACCCCCTTCAAATACTCAGCACTAGTGAGCTTACAAACCATCCAACTACGATCCATAACTAGATAGGTTCTGTAGATATACAAAGCATATACCCAATATAAGGACAATACGGAAGATTGAAAACTAGTTTTTGAAGATTGCCAAGAACTAGTCACGGCCTGACAGTGATGTCCATCACGGCCGTAACGTGCCAACTGAACCAGACCCTCACAGGCAGAACTGATCACGGCCTAGCCGTGATGAGCATCACGCCGTGATGACCAACCAGCAGAGCAACATACACTCAAAACCAAAAATAGAGACATTTCAAACAACTCAAACTCACAGTTTCAAGTTTCAACTACTGAGACTATAGTTTCAACATACACTGAAAACCAAAAATAAAAAAAAAATGTGCCCTAAAGACTCACCAGAAATAGGTGCTCGCGTGGTGGTGGGGAGGGGAGCTCGAGTGGTGGCCAACGTTCGATGTGGTTACTGAGAGCAGAGGGACAAGGAGAGTTAGTGCGCGGGAAGGGGTAAAAGAGAGATGTCAAGTTATTGCAAAGAATGAGCGGGAAAGACAGAGTTAGGGGTTAAGAGTGTACCTCACGGTGGTGGCGAAGAAGCCCTCGCGGTGGTTGCGGTGGAGATGAGCTCGCAATTAGGGCAGAGTGAGAGTGAGAGTGAGAGTTGAGAGTGAGAGTGAGCGTGATGAAAAGATAAGAACAGAGACGTACAGAGCGAAATGCAGAAGGCGCACGGGTGTAAACGTTATAATCAAAAACCAAAAATAAAACAACTATTTACGTCAGTTGTTTGTAACAACTGACATTAAAGATTATTTATTTAATGTCAGTTGTCTTAAACAACTGACGTTAAAAGTCATTGTTTAACGTCAGTTGTATTAAACAACTGACGTTAAATATAAATATTTTTTATTTAAAAACACTTTTAACATCAGTTGTTGAATACAACTGACGTTAAAAGTGTATAAGTTTCTGCAAAAACATTCATTCCTTTGACTACTGTGCTACTTACCCATGACTACTGTGGTACATACCCATGCACATTGTAACCTAATCCTCTTAATGAGCATTAAGTTTATAGATCAGTTTTCAAGAAAATCAGTTAGTCTCTCTTCTCTATATAAAGTACCATTCTTCTGTATCAGTATGTAATACAGCCTCTTCGTTTCCTCTATATTTCATGCGTTTTCTCTTCCTTCACAAAATGGCTCTGAGACTTTTGTTATTTCTTCCTATACCTAGACTTAAAGGTCTCTGTCTTAATGGTCAAAAAACTTCTGAGGTTGAGTAAATCACGTTACATGGATGGTAAGGTTGAGTGAATCACGTTATGTGATTCCCTCACTTTATTTCATCTCAGTCATCCCTTTCACTCTGCTTTAGCCGCAAGTGACTGTGGATTCAAGACAATGCATCAAGGAATTCCAGTGAAGGAGGTGATGCAAAGATCCCTTTCACCCTTTCACTTTGCTTTCGCAAGTGATTGTGGATTCACGCGCGATGAATCATGGAATTCAAGTGAGGGAGGAGATGCATCCATTAATTGGAGTTTCTGAGGACAGGACTGAGAAGAATAAATGATGTTGAAGCATAAACTTTTTTATTTTTTAGGGCTATGTTGCAGAAATTTTTTATCTTTTAATAATGTAATTGTAACTTATGAATCGCTTCAATGAGATACGATTTGATTATACATATAACTTGTTTTATGTTAAGTGTTTATTTATTTTAATTTGCACAAGAATTTGTTTACTAATTCAAGCTAATTAATTAAGATTAAAAATAAACTTGTTTAAAAACAAAAGTTTAGAAATAAACTGCACTATATATATGGATTGACCTGTGTTAAGAGTGACAACAGGCCATTTCATATAGGGATATAAGATCATTTACGTCAGTTATTTATTTAACTGAAGTAAAAATCACACTTTTAACGTCAGTTGTATAAAAAACTGACGTTAAAAATAAATATTTTTTATTTTAAAAACACTTTTAACGTCAGTTGTATTGAACAACTGACGTTAAAAAACATTCATTCCTTTCGCTACTGTGCTACTACCCATGACTACTCTGCACTTACCCATGCACCTTGTAACCTAATCCTCTTAATGAGCCTTAAGTTTATAGATCAGTTTTCAAGAAAATCAGAGAGTCTCTATTCTCTATATAAAGTACCATTCTTCTGTATCAATCTGTAATACAGCCTCTTATTTTCCTCTATATTTCCTGCATTTTCTATTCCTTCACATTATTTCCACTATTCATTCTGCACGTTTATAATATATGACTGCCAACTCCCAATGCGCCTTGGAACCTAATGCTCTTAATGATCAACTTAATTTTTTAGCAACTTACGACGTCTAGTAACTTCATCCTCTGCTCCTATAAATAGCCTCCTTCCTTCCTTTTATTTTTCTGCTTCACAATATGGCTCTGCCATGGAGATTAACTTCGTCACTCTTTCTTCCTATTCCTAGACTCAAAGATCTTTGTCTTAATGGTCAAACAACTTCTGAGGTTGTGTAAATCACATAACATGGGTGATAAGGTTGTGTAAATCACATAATGTGAGTTGCTCACCTTATCATCCTTCAGGAGAATCGACAGCTACAGTTCCAAAACCTCAGGTTTGGAAGCAAGTGACTGTTCCAAGACCATTGCTGAAACAGATCGAGTGCACCCTTACTCAGCCGCTCTGGAAAACTCAATCGCTCGACTCTCCTCTCTTGCTCACCCGTGAAGGGAACGAAGCCTCAACAAATGTTTAGGATTTTAAACCCTTTCAGTGTAACTTTTTATAGGATTTTAAAATTTTGAATGTATCTTGTAATTATATTATTGATACACTTCATGAATGAGACTGAAACTGAAACTTTGAGGAAGGCAATGCGGAAGGGTACGTATACTAGCTAAAAAAAATTATTAAAATAACATTTACGTCTGTTGATGAAAGAACTGACGTTAAAAGTAAGTCACTTAACTTTTAACGTCAGTCCTTACAACAACTGACGTTAAAATTGAATTAATGAAGTCTGATAATTACAAAACTGTCATTGCCTCCTTTTTAACGTCTAGCTTTTGGTTAACTGACGTAAACCTTTCCCGTCTAATGTATATTTTCCACTAGTGGCTACTGCCAGCTAGGCAGTTAGTTACACAATCTCTCTCTTCTATTTTTGATCAGGTGCATCTCATGTCCATCATCCTCACCTACACTATAGCAACAGTGGGCTTAGAAATATTGGGCCTTGAGTCTAGGTCCCTATCACTTACTCTAAGTGAATAACTCCATAAATATCCTACTTACCAAGAGTGTGATAATTTCAAAGTGTCCAAGTAAATCCTCAAAAGGACCCTCAAAATTTGAAAACTATGTGGCAAAAAATAAAAGAAGAAGAAGAAACATTTTCAGCAAATAGAATATTATTTTTGTAATATCAATGTTTAGTTTCTTCAAGTTGTCATACATAATTATAATTATATCTACTATATTTTGTGGTAACATTTTCTTTTTTTAGTCTACCCAAGTTCCCACATATTCAAATTCCAACAATTTTGCAAGTAAAGTTGAAGAAGAAGTTGGAGATGGCAAGTACTCAAGCCATTCTCTTGATGCAGTTGCTGCAATGATATGCAGTACAATTTTGTTGTATGTGGAGTCAAGGAAATTGTGCTTGCTTGACTTTTTTTTCGTGTTATAAAAAAAAAATGAGGGTAAAATATCCTCCAGAGCAGAGGAAACAAACAGCAAAATTCAATAAAATAAGAAGGTACCAAAACTGGCAAATTTCTAATGGCATCCTTTAAAAGTAACCTAGCCATGCACCAAATAGTTCACACGAGATTGTATTATCCCATAATAAGTTGACAGGCAGTGAGATACCCTTAAAGATTCAAGCCATAATTGCTGAAGGGGAGACTTAACACTTCAAAACAGTGAGCTACATAAACCACTTACTTTTATATTCCATTCTCTTAGCCGTGAAACAGTCCCATTGTCCCAAAACCAATTTCAGCCTTGTTTCTCTAATCCAAGCCATAGTGTGTGTGTCTCCAGAAATGATATCCATAACAGTTACGTAGCACCAAAGGAGCCCACAGGAAGCTCAACCATATGCGCAATTTACCCACAAAATACAATATATAATGCTAATACAAATACAAATAGAATACTGATCAAAGCTTAGCCATGAAAGCCACAATTCACAAATCAATAAGTATCAACCAACCAAAAAACCCAGTTTTCAGAAAGTGTCCTTCAGCAGAGTTCTCAAAGTCTCCACCACATACCCCTGAAAAAACGTTTAAGTGAATAATACTATTAATGGGATGTGCACCAAAAGAAAAATTGAAACATTTTCAGCACACAAAAAAAAGGAATGAAAAGGGATATCTTCACATTCACATGGCAGAGGACAATACAATTGTTCCATGGCAGCTAATCTTATCAACACATGGCAAGGACCTATTATGACTATATAATTTACAATACATTCTGAAAAAAAAAAGGGAAAAAAGGAGATGAAACAAAAGAATGGAGGGTGATATCAAGAAAAAGTGTTGATTATGTGAGACAAAGGATTGAGAATTATATAAGTGATGGATACTTGAACTAAAAGAACAGTTATTATTGAATTAAATTAAATTTCTTCACAAAAAAAAACAGATAAAACAATGATACTCCTTAAATAAAATATACAAAAAAAAATGAGGCTGGATTCCTTCTAGTGCACTACATTAAACCTCTCCTATGCTCACCAAAGGAAACTTGCTATTACAGTTTTTTCCATCATTCCAAAGTCTCGTCAGTCGTGAATAACTGAAAATAGTTAAAAAAAATTATCAAAATAAAAAAAAATGAAATCCATCACTTACAATTCAAATGACAGTGTTTTTGTATTACTTTGAAGTTTTAACAATGAATGTTAAATTTAATTAATGAAATAAATTAAAATATTTGTATAACATGTCACAAAAGAGTTGAAAGGAGGATGGCTTAATGTACCATTGGCAGCTCGGTATCTAGAAGAAGTCTAGTTTCAACTATCCAACATCGAGCAACATTTTCTTTCGTCTATCCACCACCTTCAGTGACCTGTAGCAGAAACCATTCATGTAAATCTGACTCGTAGCACATGTAAATAGAAGGCAAAGACAAAGTTATATAAACACACCAGCAACGTAAATTGAATCTCTTCACAAATCTAACACATTCAGTATGACTGTGAAAGAAAGATCTAGTCAAACTAATCTATCCACTAATTAAATGAGGACCAACATTTGCAACAAAGAAAACACACGCACTGAGACAAAGAGTGATAACATAGAAGACTGGTGTCTTCATCAGAATAGGAAATTTACAGGAAGATAAGCACGCCTAATTAAGAAATTTACACTGAGTGTTCATCAGACATTCCAAATTAAAATTCAGTTGTAGGTCGTATTACCAACATACCATACTCCAACTTCAAATCAGAAAATTAAATTTGTCTAGCTTAGCACTACAATAGGACAATATACTATCCAAACAAACTATTCAATTCCTAAAACTGAAGTGACTAAAACAGATTCTTAAAAAACACATGTAACTAAAAATGTATTCTGTTGTGAAACAAATTAGGGGTCATGCGCAAGCCCTTCCCACCTCAAAAAACTCAGCTACTCAAATGAGTTGTGATCCCATTTTGTAGTCTCTAGGAAAACACTTTCCACAGCCATAAGCAACTGGCAACATTACGAACCATGTATCAAGATGCCACAGATCACAAACTAATCGCCTTGATTGATAGCACATGGGCCTAATATAATTGACTTTTTCATTACAAAGCTCATATATCCAGCATTGTTTATTAACCGTGCATACAAAGGATGCCGAAAATATTTTCATCCATTATCTCAAATAATTAAGACAAAGAATGCTTCATTACTTATGGAGTAAAAGTACAATTTGTGGGTCATTGAAGTTCATATAAAAACAACACATAAATTAAATTAAGTTCAATTTTCATCCAATCATAGGTTTGGCTAGCTTCTGGCTAAGTTAAATAAAGCAAGTCTAACAAAATATAAAATTAGGGAGAGGTGGAGCAGCACAAACAAAACAACACCGATTAACATTGGTGCCCAATCACCCATTTTCCCTTTTTTCTTTCCAACCCAGAAATTAATATCACACATCTTTCTGCCCAAGAAATAAAAACAACTTTCGGTGAAGAAACTAATAAAGGTTGCAGCTTTGATGGAATTCCAAAGACTAAAAATACAGCTTGGAGACATGTTTATTTAACTAATGTAATTATTCACTAAAGCATTTTCAACTGGGATAAAAACAAAAGCATGATAAAGTCACCAATCATGTAATAAAATCATTGACAGAGAGTTGAATTATGTACCTGTGTCCAATTACAAAGTCGATGATATAATGCCCTTCTCATCCTCTACTTTCTTTCTTTTCTCACATATTTTCCATTTTATCAAAAGAATCAACATCTCAAACCATAACCAAAAAGTAGATAGAATAACATAAAAACCATGACAAAATATTAGGAAATGAGATTCAATTATGAACCTTAAATGGAGTTTTTTTTTTCAGCTTCATAATGCAGAATTAATACCTATGACTTAGAATAGCATATAACTTACTCTATGAAAATGCACTTGGCAATTCTGAGTCAAAAACTCAGGAAACAACTATTATTAATGATTAGTAATATGCATTTGGCTACGAAGATCTTAAAAGAGAACAAAATTTGTTTTTATGGGGTTACCCGGAGGAAATCGGAATATTGCATTGGACATTGGAATGAACTGTGGTTGTTTAAATCTGGTTGCATCGTGGAAGGGGGTTGCTGTGTCACCCATGTTAAACCACCGCAATGACCCTCATTTATTCCCATTGCAACTCCCCACCTCGATTCTAGCTTTGAGGATAAGAGAATCCAAAGGAAAAGGAATTTCAAAAGAAGCAAAAAAGTTGAAGTTGGTTCAGAACAAAAAAAAAGTAAAAGATCAACCAATGAAATTTGGATTAAATAATCTCTAAGTTTTGATGCTAATAAAAGCATTAAATTTTTCTTGGCAAAGTGTTAGTTAAGATGTAACATGTCTTTCGATGTCTGAGGAATATTTAAATGATATAAGTAAAACAAACATGAGATAAGTTTTCATTGAAAGAATACGCGTCGCAGAACGCTTCGATATTTTGGTAAAGTTACTTATTTATTTATTTATTTATTTAAGTAGACTGGTTTTCTTAAGTGAACGAGGCTCTAAATGTTTGCTAGACGAATACCAAAATAACTTGTTAGATACAGCAAGCCTAATGACATGATAATAAGCGCGGCCATCTTGTCATGTAAGCAGACGGAAGTAATTAGGAGAAGTAAATGAACTCAAAAATAAAGTAATCTAGTAGACGAGCTCTAACTGCCATGTCACTAGACGGAGATCTTTATAACTCTTTGAGGAATAGCAAGTCCAAAGACTTGATAGACAAGAGGATATGCCACGTCATCGGACGAGCAAAATAATATATGACTTAGTCTCACATATAACTAAGTAGATGGAGTTTTTTAAAGTAGACGAGCTCGATCTTCGAATAAATAAATGTTATCCGAATCTCTTGAATTTATTTCAAATGATTGATATTTATTTCAATAGAATATTTGTTCTTCACTATTGTCCTATTTACTTTAATATTTTACCCTGTTGTAAAAGAAACTTAGTACCATCAAGAAATGCAAAAAGCAGAATCGTAAAATAAGATACTACAAAACGATCTGTACGATGACAACTTTATGACTGAAAAAGCTGGATTGTTTACAAAGGAGAAACAACAAGTTCTCAAGCTGCAAAACTCAGAGCAGTAAGCCTCCTATTTCATGCTACTTCGATAACCAAGAGCACTATTTAGCTTACCACAATCAAGCTATCAGTCACAACGGATATCATGCATTAAATGCTATCTCTAAACGGGATTATTCAAAGTAACCGTTGAAGAAATACAAGTGAAGAAGAATGTCACTATAAATAGAAGACCTGAGATACTGAAGAAGCACTCTTGACTGCACAACCTTGCGAGCTCAACTTTTGTCAAACTACAATCACTCATACTCATATTTATTTAAAGAGCAAGAGTCGGTATTTCTTAGTTTGAATATTGTGAAAATATTCATCTGATCTTAAACTGTCATATCCTCACACATAGTGAGTTAAGAAGATCAAACATTAAATCTCTTTGTTAGAGTTAGAGCCTGAAGAGGCTTGGTAAGAAAGAAATACTTGTAGCCTGGAGAGGTGTTGAATACTTGGCTGTAATCTATTTGAAAATAGTGGAGAAAATCCTTCAAGTAGAAGGGACTGGACGTAGCTCTTGGTTGGAAGAGAGTGAACCAGAATAAAACATCTTGTGTGATTCTTCTATCTCTTAACTCTTACAGTTTTATTTGTTTCTTACTAACCGAGGGGTGTCGATATTGCTTTGTTAAAGTCTTTTAAAAAGGATCTATTTCTTTGTGCTTGCTTCTGTTTCTAATCTCCTTGTGTTGAAAATTTGTTTTAAAGGTTGTTTTCGAAAATTATTAACAAACACCGTTCAACCCCCCTTCTTGTGTTTGTTTGTGTCAACTTCAGTTGGTATCAGAGCTCAAACTCGAAAGGGTTGAGCATCTAACAAGTGTTGAGGAAGTACGATCCAACAACCATGGATGCAGAAGGACAAGCTATCAACAGACCTCCTCTCTTTGATGGAATAGATTATGACTACTGGAATAAGATAATGATGGCCTTCTTAGATGCACAGAATCTAGATATTTGGGAGCTGATTGAAACCGGCTACACTGAACAAAGAGATGAAGCTGGAGCTGCTGTTCCTAGAGGCCAATGGACTCGAGCAGAAAAATCAACATCAGCTGAATCTGAAGGCTAAGCACTATCTCATGTGTTATAACCAGATCTGAACATGACAAAGTTCACAGCTGCAATACTGAGAAAGAAATATGGGATACTCTTGCCCTAGCTCATGAGGGTTCCTCACAAGTTAAGGAATCGAAGATCAGCATGCTGATTCATCAGTATGAACTGTTCGAGATGGGTGAACATGAAACAATAGACCAGATGTTTGGAAGATTCTAAACCATCACCAACAGTCTCAGATCTCTTGGAAAAGTTTGTGAAAATAGAGATCATGTCAGAAAAATCCTGAGAAGTCTATCCAAGCAATGGAGACCGAAAGTAACTGCTATTCAGGAAGGCAAAAACCTGAATACACTCTCTCTGGAAGAGCTTCTTGGATCTCTCAAGGTTCGTAAACTTGAACTTAATGAATAAGAAAATTCCAGAAAAGGAAAATCTATTGCCCTAAAGGCAAAGAAAGCAAGTTCATCAAAAGTTCTCAAAGCTGCTGAGTCATTGATGAGTGTGATTCCACCTCATCTTTGTCCATCATTTTGCATGCATTTTCATGTAGTTTAGGCATATTTTTATTAGATTTTAGGTTAATTTTCCTTTGGAACGGGTAGGGCGGTTTTCGTGTGTTGTTTTGCAGATATCAAGGGTAAATTGCTCAAGATCAACCATGATGAAGTTTGGATGAAGATGGAGCTTTAAAACTGAAGAAAATGAGCCAAACAGAGCCCATCACGGCCTAGCCGTGATGCCCATCACGGCCATGATCGAGCAAAAACTGAAAAAGAAGAAAGGCTGAAGTCAGAGTCTGTCACGACCTGGCCGTGATAGCCATCACGGCCGTGACCCAAAACCACCACAAGTCAGAGCACATCACGGCCCAGCCGTGAAATTCATCACGGGCCATGAAGCTGAGGGCTCGCGTCGCGAGACATATCTCGCGTCGCGAGAAATTGAATTTTCCAGAATTGGCAGAGGCAGAGACCGTCACGGCCAGGCCGTGATGGCCGTCACGGCCAGGCCGTGATGGCCATCACGACCGTGACGCGCTTTACTTGGATCTGAAGAAACCGAAATAGATCAGATTTTGAGTTGGTTTGGGACTCTAACTTCCCCATTTCTATAAATATGGACCAAGGCATCAGAAACAGAGGATCATCCATAACAACTAGGACTCTAGGCTTAGATCTCTCTTCTCCTCTTCTCTTCTCTTCTCTGATTTTTGTATTTTCATGCTATTTGTAATCATGCTTGTCATCTCCATGGCAAGACGTGAGTAGTAGCATAGTTTCTAGGGATTAGGGCTCTGCCCAAGTTTGTTTATGATGTAAATTTGATGTAAACTCTTTGTTAATTACGATTTGCTTTAGATCTGATTTCTAGTGTGTAAATTACTCATAAATTTTGGCAACCGTTATTTGCGTGACATAGACGTTCTAAGGAGGAACCTAGCGGTGAACTTAGGATTTCTAGGGTGTTTTACTCGTAAAGCCCGGCAGCCACTGGTTTGTGAGATGTGGATGATCTAAGGAGGAACCTAGCGGTGAACTTAGGTTATTTGCATGACTGAGACATTTCAAGGAGGAACCTAGCGGTGAACTTGGGTGTCGGACCTATAGAAGTCAGACTTGGGACTGAAATCACGAGAGTTAGAAGCCGTCCCTCGAGGAGCAACGAGTTGTCACGAACGCAAAGGGTCCAATCTGGGATCGACTACCACGAGAGTAGGGGTCGGGTCAATTGGGCACGGCTTTTGTAACCCGAGAGGGAGCTTAAGCTATCAGAGGATAAACTCGCCTTCAAGGCAATTTCAGTAATCAACAAAGGTAAATCAGATTAGCAACATAAACAACCTCAAAGGTAACCCAAATCCCTAGGAATCCGTTTAAATCGAAAACCCCAAAAACATTTGTTTTCTGTTTGTTTATCATTTCAATTTCAAATTCAAACATTTTTCAAAACCCCTTTAAAACTGTCCAGAACTAATCGATTCGAAAACCGATTGCGATTCGAGAACACAGTCTCTGTGGGTTCGATATCTTTTATTACTTGACGGCAGTCCGGTACACTTGCCGGATTCGCACGAGCGTCGTCGCACGTCGACTTACGCCACATCAAGTTTTTGGCGCCGTTGCCGGGGACTGTGCCTTTTCGAATTTCAATTAGTTATTAAATTGATTTTTCTGGACCTTTTCTTTTTGTTTGATTTTTATTTCTGAAATATTTAAAAAAAAAAATCAAAAAATTTCTTTTCCTTCTATTGTATCCATCTCTCTGTGACTTATATGCAAAGATCCCTAAGTCTTGGGAGCCTTAGTGAGATTGATCCGGAGATCGAGAGGACCTTCCACAGACGTAGAAGACTACTAAGAGAGGGAGAAAGGTTGAGTCCCGTTCCACTCATGGCGAATCAACCGGATACAAAACCTTTGAAGGACTACGCAGCCCCAAATGCGAGAGGCTTGCGAACTGGGATTGCAAGGCCAGAGATTGAGGCGGAAAACTATACCATACCGCCTATGCTAATCAACATGATTAGGCAACATCAATTCGGAGGATTGCCTTCGGAGGACCCGACCGATCATATAGAAACATTCTTAGAGTTCACCGACGCAATCCGGATTCATGGAGCCTCGATCGATGTTGTGCGTTTGAGACCTGTTCCCCTCATCTCTCACCTGGAAAGGCGAAGGCCCGGCTTAAGCAAATCCCCACTAACACTTTGACCACTTGGGACCAAGCTGGAGCGGGCGTTCTTGGAGAAATTCTTCCCTCCATCCAAGACGGCCTACATAAGAACCCAGATCACCGGCTTCTTCCGAGAAAGACGGAGAATCATTATCGAAGCTTGGGATCGATACAAGGGACTGCTGGAGTCGTGCCCACATCACGGACTCGAGAGGTGGTTAATAGTGCACACCTTCTATAACGGATTGGACTACTCTTCGAAGGTGTCACTAGATTCTGCAGCCGGTGGAGCGTTTATGAATAGGCCTCTCACTGAGGCATTCAACATCATCGAGAATGTCGCCACCAACTATCACCAAAGGGGATCCGAAAGAGGTAATAACCCGAACAAGATTTCGGGGGGTAAGTTTGAGGTAAATAGCACAGATCTTATTATGTCAAAGATAGACTCACTTAATAAACGTTTTGATCGGCTGGAAAGAGCTAATGTGAGTGCATTAGGTGCTACTAACCTTGTTTGTGAGATTTGTGGAATGCAGGGACATGACATGATGGGATGTCCACATGGATCCGGCGCTTCGGGTGAGCAAGTGAACTCTTGTAACAACTACTATGATACGAACCCGAAGCTGCCCAACTATGCTCCCCCAAATCCCTACAACCAAAGAAGGAACAACCCTTACCTCTCTTACGGCAACTACAGCAACACGCTCAACCATGAGTTCCAAAAAGGTCAAGGTAATAAGAGGACCGCACCGGGGTACCCTCAAGTACAAAGATCTAAACTCGAGACTTTATTTGAAAGTTTTGTCGAAACTCAGACAAAACAGAATGAGGAGTTTAGACAACAAGGAAGGGCAGTGAGTGAGGCAATAAAGGATCTAGCATCTAAGGTAGACAACTTAGCAACTCATAACAAGATGCTAGAAAACCAGATTGCCCAACAAGCCAGCACGTACTCGAGACCTAAGGGTGCATTCCCGGGGAAACCCGAAGCAAATCCCAACGAGCATTGCAATGTCATACACTTGAGGGATGATAAGCTTGGGGTGGGGGTAGCTGAAATGGAGGTGGAACCGGAGGAAGACACGAGCGAAAAGGAAGAGCTTGAACCGAAATACGTCCCTCCACCACCGTACCAACCCCCGATACCTTTCCCACAGAGGTTGGTCAGGAAAAAGCAAGTAGATGTAGAGACTAAAATGCCTACTAAACTGAAAGACCCAGGTAGTTTCTCCATCGCTTGCTCGATTGAAAAAGTGCAAATAGACCGAGCCTTGTGTGACTTAGGGGCTAGTGCAAGCTTGATGCCCCTCACTATCATGGAAAGGTTGGAAATCAAAAAGTTGAGTCCGTTCAAATTCTCCTTACAATTTGCGGATGGCTCAACTAGGACTCCTCTAGACATACTAGAGAATGTCCCTGTGAAGGTAGGGAAATTCTTCATCCCTACCGACTTCCTGGTATTAGACATGAAAGGGAATTCTGAATTCCCCATCATTTTAGGAAGGCCATTCTTGGCAACCGCTGGAGCATTAATAGACGTAAGGAATGGCAAACTCTCTCTAAATGTAGAGGAAGGTAGGGTAAATTTTCAGTTGACTAACTCTTGTAACAACCCTCCTTTTGAGAGCCATGTGTGCAGAATTGATGTAACGTCTCCAGCAGTAGAGAAAGAACTTAGCATGGAAGCAACCCCAAAGATACGCATGGTTGAAGATGCAACCAGTGGTGAAGTCGGGATTGCTGTCCATGCAGAAACAAAACTTCCGCCGGGAGGAAGGAAGGCTAGGAAGCTCCGAGAGAAAAGAGCAAAGCGGAAGCATTATTGGCCGTATGAGCAGAAACGGCTATTTGAAGGAGCTCCATGGAAGAGAAGTGTGCCTGCACTTCTACGCCCAGCCGACCCCGGTTGACTTGAGGAAGTATGGTCAAGCTTAAGACCATAAATAAGCGCTTCTTGGGAGGCAACCCAAGTTTTATTTCCCTTTTTCCTTTTGTTTTTGATTTAACCTCTTGAATAATTTGAGAAGATCAAGAGGCAAAAATATCATTAATAGGTTTGTCTAGTGTTTTCAGGTTGAGAAAGAGAAGAAGAGCATAAAAAAAGATAGAGTCAGAGGCCATCACGCCCTGGCCGTGACAGTGGTCACGGCCGTGATAAGCTATACAAGAGCACAGAAAGGATCACGGCCTAGCCGTGACAACCATCACGGGCGTGATGAGTAGGATGCCAAAGCCAGAGAGCATCACGGCCTAGCCGTGATGTAGATCACGGCCGTGACAGGGCAACTCCTGAGGACAGAATTGATCACGGCCTAGCCGTGATGAGCCTCACGGCCGTGAGGAAATTTCTACCCAAGTTTTGACTAGAATGTGGGCCAACACCCGCTACCGACTCGGTAAGTTGTTCCATTTTTCTCCTCTCTCCGACTTGATTATTTACATTGGAGACAATGTAAGTAATCAAGCTTGGGGTAGGGGTATTTATTTTTGCATTTGCATTGTTGCATTCATATTGCATTCACATAGGCATAGATTGGTATGATCACATTCTCTAGATTGCCTCTCACTTAGAACATGCATCCGATTGTGAGAACTTGGAGCCAAATGAATTGAGATAGTGAATTTTGAACCCAATTTTTCATTATTCTTGTGATATGACTAAAAATAAAAATTCTTGAGATAGTCATTTGATAGTTGATAATTAGCATGTGGTTCCTTACACTTGTGTACCTCACTGATTTTTGAACTACTAAATGTAAGATTTTGAGCCAATAGGGGTATTCACTAAATCTACCCCATTTCTTGTGATAGAGTGATTTAATTCCTCATGGACTGTATTTTCTAGAACTTGACTTGAAACCGTATCAAAACTTAAAAATTTCTGAAAACATTTTTGGAAATGATTGAGGCACTAGGTATTTTTCCGGCCTCCCGAGCTTTGAATGATAAATGCTACCCTTAGTTGCCCAATTTTGAGCCTAAAGATAAAATACTTTTCTTGGTACCTTGAATTACTTTGATAAATAATGCTTGGTGTGGCACCTTTTAAAGTATTACAAAAAGGGCAAAATGGTAGTTGGAAAAAGAATGGGATGAAAACATTTCTCTTAAGCTAAAAAGCTCCCCTTCTCCAAACAAATAAAAAATGAAATAAACAGAAAAAAATTGGAGAAGGGGATGACAAAGAAAATGAGAAATGAAAAGAAAAAGAAAAAAAAAGAAAGGTGGAAAAAGTAAATCAAAGCCCTCAAAAGGTATTTTAGAAGGTGTCATACTTTGTAATGTTTGATAATCTGTCTAGCCTTCTTGAAATTCCCTTTCTTTGATTTTCCCACCTTACAATGAATCCCATGGCCACATTACAACCAAGGGAAAAGACCTCTTGATTCTTAAGTGTTTTCTTAAATAAAGTAGAGATTTGGTTAATAGTCAAGCCTATGGTAAAATACTTTCCTTGAGGAAATGGAGTGAATTGCAATAAACCCTAAAACACTTGAGTGAGGTGAGATGAGTGCCCAAATCAGTGAGGACATGAACTTGAAAAACCTACGCTTCTAATTGGACTTGAACTTGATTATCTCTAGAGTGTTTATTAAAAATGCCTATTACTTGGATTAGCTTCTAGGGTTCTTGGTTCACTATCCATGCTCTGAATGATTTATATCTTATGGCCTGAGTAATTGCTTGAGGACAAGCAAAGTTTTAAGCTTGGGGTGATTTGATGAGTGTGATTCCACCTCATCTTTGTCCATCATTTTGCATGCATTTTCATGTAGTTTAGGCATATTTTTATTAGATTTTAGGTTAATTTTCCTTTGGAACGGGTAGGGCGGTTTTCGTGTGTTGTTTTGCAGATATCAAGGGTAAATTGCTCAAGATCAACCATGATGAAGTTTGGATGAAGATGGAGCTTTAAAACTGAAGAAAATGAGCCAAACAGAGCCCATCACGGCCTAGCCGTGATGCCCATCACGGCCATGATCGAGCAAAAACTGAAAAAGAAGAAAGGCTGAAGTCAGAGTCTGTCACGGTCTGGCCGTGATAGCCATCACGGCCATGACCCAAAACCACCACAAGTCAGAGCACATCACGGCCCAGCCGTGAAATTCATCACGGGCCATGAAGCTGAGGGCTCGCGTCGCGAGACATATCTCGCGTCGCGAGAAATTGAATTTTCCAGAATTGGCAGAGGCAGAGACCGTCACGGCCAGGCCGTGATGGCCATCACGGCCGTGACGCGCTTTACTTGGATCTGAAGAAACCGAAATACATCAGATTTTGAGTTGGTTTGGGACTCTAACTTCCCCATTTCTATAAATATGGACCAAGGCATCAGAAACAGAGGATCATCCATAACAACTAGGACTCTAGGCTTAGATCTCTCTTCTCCTCTTCTCTTCTCTTCTCTGATTTTTGTATTTTCATGCTATTTATAATCATGCTTGTCATCTCCATGGCAAGACGTGAGTAGTAGCATAGTTTCTAGGGATTAGGGCTCTGCCCAAGTTTGTTTATGATGTACATTTGATGTAAACTCTTTGTTAATTACGATTTGCTTTAGATCTGATTTCTAGTGTGTAAATTACTCATAAATTTCGGCAACCGTTATTTGCGTGACATAAACGTTCTAAGGAGGAACCTAGCGGTGAACTTAGGATTTCTAGGGTGTTTTACTCGTAAAGCCCGACAGCCACTGGTTTGTGAGATGTGGATGATCTAAGGAGGAACCTAGCGGTGAACTTAGGTTATTTGCATGACTGAGACATTTCAAGGAGGAACCTAGCGGTGAACTTGGGTGTCGGACCTATAGAAGTCAGACTTGGGACTGAAATCACGAGAGTTAGAAGCCGTCCCTCGAGGAGCAACGAGTTGTCACGGAACGCAAAGGGTCCAATCTGGGATCGACTACCACGAGAGTAGGGGTCGGGTCAATTGGGCACGGCTTTTGTAACCCGAGAGGGAGCTTAAGCTATCAGAGGATAAACTCGCCTTCAAGGCAATTTCAGTAATCAACAAAGGTAAATCAGATTAGCAACATAAACAACCTCAAAGGTAACCCAAATCCCTAGGAATCCGTTTAAATCGAAAACCCCAAAAACATTTGTTTTCTGTTTGTTTATCATTTCAATTTCAAATTCAAACATTTTTCAAAACCCCTTTAAAACTGTCCAGAACTAATCGATTCGAAAACCGATTGCGATTCGAGAACACAGTCTCTGTGGGTTCGATATCTTTTATTACTTGACGGCAGTCCGGTACACTTGCCGGATTCGCACGAGCGTCGTCGCACGTCGGCTTACGCCACATCAGTCATCAGATAAGTCTGAATCCTCTGATAATGATGAAGGATCGGATGAGGATGAATTGTCCTTTATCTCCAGGAAGATTCAACATATGTGGAGAAAGAAAGATGGTTTCAGAAAGAAGCAACTCAACAAAAAATTTTCCAAGGAGAAGTCAGACTCCAAGGAAAAAGGTCCACCATTGTGCTTTGAATGCAAGAAACCTGGTCATTTCAAAGCTGATTGCCCTGAGCTAAAGGATAAAAAGAAATTCTTCAAAAAGAAGAAAGGCTTAATGGCTACATTGGAGGATCTTGATCTGTCTTCATAAGATGAAGAAAATGTAGCTGAGGAAGAGGCAAACATCTGTCTCATGGCAGACACTGCATCAGAAAGCGAATACACTGATGCTAAGGTAATGGACTCTGACCCGTCCACTCTTCAAAATGCTTTTGATGAATTGCTGCATGAGTCGTCTATTCTATCACGAGAATATATGAGTCTCAAAAAGAAATTTTCTAAACTGACTAGAGAATATGATAGTGTCTGCACTGAGAAACAAAACCTTAAAGATGAAAATGACATACTAAAATCAGTGAATATAAGTCTAGCTGACAAAATGGTGTGCGAATCTGATGTTTCTTGTGAAGTTGCAAAACTGAAACAAGATGTAACATATCTAATAGATTCTATGTCAAAGCTTGTAGGTGGCTCAGATAAGCTTAGTCTCATTTTAAGGTACTCTAGGTCACCTCATGATAAAACAGGTCTTGGTTATGACAAAGAGAAGCAAGATGCATCTCACAAAAAATCATAACCTCTTACACATTATAGAGCTTCAAAAGTTCCAAATAAATATACAAAAGCTAACTCTAGCTCGTCCAACACCTTTTGCAAAGTGTGTGGAAAAAGTGCGCATGGTACATCTAGATGCATACACAATAAACATGCTAAGCATACTCGTCTAATGACAACTAACAAGAAATGACCCAAGTCAGTTTGGGTACCTAAAGATAAGATAATACCTATTGCAGATTTACTTAACAACAGGAAGAAAACAAATGTCTTGGTACTTGGACAGTGGCTGCTCACGACACATGAAGGGAGAAAGGTCTATGTTCCAAAACCTTAAGTCCAAAGATGGTGGTTGGGTCACATTTGAGGGAAATCAGAAAAGGAAAATCATTGGTATAGGTAAAATTGGTAAACATCATTTTCCCTCCATTGATAATGCTCTTTTAGTAAATGGCTTGAAGCACAATCTACTGAGCATAAGTCAATTATGTGATAGTGGATATATAGTTGCTTTTGATAAGAACATGTGTACTGTTAAGAAAGATGATGGATCACTTTTATTCACTGCTAAAAGGCAAAACAATCTCTATAAGATTGACTTGGAGGACCTCTAGAATCAAAGTGTCTCATGTCTAGTGTCCATTGAAGACGAGCAATGGATTTGGCACAAAAGGCTAGGTCATGCAAGCTTGAAATTAATTTCAAAGCTAAACAAGCATAACCTCGTGAGAGGACTACCAAACCTTAAGTTCAAATCTGATGCTCTCTGTGATGCATGTCAAAAGGGAAAACAAGTCAAAGGTTCTTTTGAATCTAAGAATGTTGTTAGTACCAATAAACCAATAGAGTTGCTACATCTTGATCTTTTTGGTCCAACAAGGACTGCCTCTGTCAGTGGTAAGAAATATGGTCTTGTCATAGTAGACGATTACACTAGATGGACATGGGTTATGTTCCTAACTCACAATGATGAGTCTTTTAAGATCTTTTATGTATTTTTCAAACGTGTACAGAATGAAAAAGGCATGTGTATCACTTCAATCAGAAGTGACCATAGGGGATACTTTGAAAATGAGTTATTTCATAAGTTCTGTGAAGAAAGTGGTATCCTTCACAACTTCTCAATACCTAGAACACCGCAGCAAAATGGTGTGGTAGAGAGAAAGAACATATCTCTTCAGGAGATCGCTAGGACTATGCTCAATGGCAACTCTGTCCCTAGACACTTCTGGGCTGAAGCTGTTAATACTGTTTGCTACATTCAAAACAGAATATACATTAGACCTATCCTTAATAAGACTCCTTATGAACTGTGGAAAGGACAAAAACCCAATATATCTTATTTTCACCCTTTTGGTTGTAAATGTTATATACTGAATACTAAAGATCAACTTGGTAAGTATGATGCTAAAACAGGTAATGAAATACTATTAGGATATTCTGAAACATCTAAAGACTTTAGGGTTTATAATTCTAGGACTCTGATAGTATAGGAAAGTATTCATGTCAAGTTTGATGACAAACAACCTGATAAAAAATTATCAGAGCTAGATGAAACTTTTGCAGATCTTGATCTAAACATTCCAGGAGACTCACCAGAGATAAAAGTTGATGATCAAGCAGATGACCCCACTCAACAACCAGAAACTTCCACTTCTCAACATGATACAATTCAAAAATCTTGGTACTTCAAGAATTATCATCCACAAGATCAGATCATTGGAAACCCCAATGACAAGCTAAGAACCAGATCAACCTTCAGAGAACAAGATATTTCTATCTGAGATGGAACCAAAGACAGTAGACGAGGCTCTGCTGGACGATGGTTGGATTCTAGCTATGCAAGAGGAACTCAATTAGTTTGAAAGAAGTGATGTTTGGACTCTAGTTCCACTGCCCAAAGACAAATCAGTGATTGGAACAAAGTGGGTTTACAGAAACAAACTTGATGAAAATGGTAAGGTAATAAGAAACAAAGCATGACTTGTTGCTCAAGGCTTCTCTCAAGAAGAAGGTATAGATTATACTGAAACGTTTGCCCCTGTTGATAGAATAGAAGCTATTAGAATTCTACTTTCGTTTGTTGCACATCATAGTATTATGCTTTTTCAGATGGATGTTAAAAGTGCTTTTCTAAAGGGCTTTATTAATGAAGAAGTCTATGTTATGCAACCTCCGAGTTTTGAGTTTGAAACCCATCTTGAGCATGTATATAAGCTTAAGAAAGCTATGTACGGTCTTAAGCAAGCTCCTAGAGCTTGGTATGACAGACTAAGTTCATTTCTTATGGAAAATGGATTCAATAGAGGAAAGGTTGACACAACCTTATTTAGAAAATCAATTAAGTCTAATTTCATAGTTGTACAAATATATGTTGATGATATTATTTTTGGTGGTACTAATGAGTCTCTATGCAAAGAATTCTCTAAGTTAATGCAAAAAGAGTTTGAAATGAGCATGATGGGAGAACTCAAATTCTTCCTTGGACTTCAAGTAAAACAAACCTTGGACGAGGTGCCTATCCACCAAACTAAGTATACAAAAGAGCTTCTAAAGAATTTTAAGATAGATGATTGTAAGCCAATGAATACTCCTATGCACCCCACTTCCATACTGAACAAACAAAGATGATAAAGAGAAAAAGGTAGACCAAAAGGTATACAGAGGTATGATAGGATCTATCTTATATCTGACTGCGTCTAGGCCTGATATTATGATCAGTGTATGTTTATGTGCTCGATTTCAATCTGATCCTAGAGAATCTCACTTATCAGCAGTTAAGAGAATTTTTAGATATTTAAAAGGTACTTCTAATCTTGGTTTGTGTTTTAAGAAAAATGAAGATTATAGATTAGTTGGTTTTTGTGATGCTGACTATGCTGGAGATAGAATTGAAAGAAAAAGCACTAGTGGAGGATGTCACTTCATTGGGGCTAATCTTGTCTCATGGTCAAGCAAAAGACAAAGCACCATTGCCTTATCAACTGCTGAAGCTGAGTATATATCAGCTGCAAGTTGTTGCTCACAACTTCTCTGGATCAAACATCAATAGGATGACTACAATATGTTTGTAAGTAGTATTTCGCTTATGTGTGATAATACTGCTGCAATAAATCTATCTAAAAATTCAATTTTGCATTCTAGAGCTAAGCACATAGAGATTAAACATCATTTTATTAGGGATTATGTGCAAAAATGTGTGTTTGATATTCAATTTGTAGATACTGACCATCAATGGACAGATATCTTTACTAAACCTCTTGCAGATGACAGATTTATCTTTATTAGGAAGCATCTTAATATGATATGTGTGGATTAATTTAGGCGTCCAGCCTTAAAAAAAAAATATGTTTTGTTAATCTTGCGTCTATTACCCATGCTCGTCTAATATCTATTAAAAGGTGTGCGTCTATTGCATGTTGTGTTGCACGTCTATACGACGTGTCCACTGTTGTTAGTTACCACGTCCATTGTATAGTTTCAGACGAGTCCACATCTGCCTGTGTTTATGCATATTTTTTATTTTTTTAAAAATGCATTTATTTTGTCTCAATGACAAATATAGCCTTTATTCTCTTTGTTGAGTCAGTACTTTCATCAATCCTATCAAGACCTTTTTATAGTTCCAAGTTACCAACACCGTTTTATCATAATGACATGTCATGTCAAAAGTTTTTCTTTAACCTTTGAGATTCAAAATTCCTTTATAAGTAATATTTTCCCTCTGAGAAAAACTTTACACTTCTCTAACCTCTCGAGCTATCTCTCTCTCTGCTTTCAAACCCTAAGCTCTCTGATCACCTAAAATGGCTTCCGCTTCAACCTTTAACATGGACAAGCTCAACTTGGCAATTGAGCATCATTTTAACTTTGGAGTTGTAACATCCCTGACTCCTCTATGGATTGATGACTGTCCCCACAAACCAACACGGGTCTTTTCAGCGTGCTTTGTACTCACTCACACGCTTCCTGGAAAACTTCCCAGGAGGTCACCCATCCCAGAATTGCTCCAAGTCAAGCACGCTTAACTATGGAGTTCTTAAGTGATGGGCTCCCGAAAAGAAGATACATCTTGTTAGTATAGGTAGTACCAATCAATTCATATAAGTCATCCTCAACTGTATAGTCCCATACCTACACAGTCTCAGGATCCCTCTCATTCGGGTGTGTGATCAGTTTATTCATGTGTCCCTCCGCCTAGAAGCCTGCCAGGAGTCGCTCATTGTCCATGCCTTCTTGCACCGGCACCACTCCCCGCCCTCGTCGGCACTCGGGTGTTACATGCCCACCAGCTTCCGCTTGGTTCGTCCCCGAACCACACCGTACTGGGATAGGTGCCGCTCTGATACCAACTAATGCAACACCCTAAAAACCGGCATCACATGGTTTTGCAGAAAAGAAACATATTTAAAACACTAGTCGCCTTCGGAAAAATAACCTTTATATAGGGTTACTGAAAAAGGGTACTCAATTTTTATTTTTTTTTAGAAAAGGTGATGAACACTCAGAACATGAAAATAAACATCATACATATAAATATGATTGTCCCACTTGGGATCTTAGGTTTGATTACAAAACAGGCCTTGTCGAACCGGCCAACATACACTAAAACAACTACTGAAGAAACAGGTAAAAAGGAAACGACAAACCGGGGATAGGGAGTGTACAAGACTCAAAAGATGGCTCTAAAAGCCTAGGGACTATCGGGACAATTCCAAAAGCCGACGAACGATCTACCAATGCCTACTGCATGCAGAGTGACCACAGACGCTACCCTCAGACAAGATATCAGATGCCGGATCGATAACGTCACTGCCATCGTTGATAGGGACGTCGTCATCTCCGGGATCCTGCGGATGGTACTCTGGATCGTCCTCCTCCTCGTCCTCGACCTCTATCAGCTCAAGAGGTTCTTCCTCGGGATCCTCCTCCACTGGATCCTCCACAAGCGGTTCAACTGGATCAAAATGCTCATGAACGAGACCAGTGACTTGTAGCGTATGAAGGTAGTACCATGGAGGTGGAAGTGCCACAGTCCTCGTCTCGACGATATGAATCCTTCGTACGAGCACTACTTTAGAATTCGTCTCGATAGTCATGACTGGTCCTCGATACGTCGCGGTCGTCGCACCCTCATGTATAGTCCAGTTCCTTGCCGTCCCAGCATGATCAAACACTTCGTTCCTCGAGCTCGACTGTGCCAAGGGAACGTTCAGATCCATCTAAAAGCACGCGCAAACCCGATACAAGAAAAGAACAGAACATACAGATGTGCAAGAGTGAGATACCATTATAAGATATATCCCACAACAACCATATACATGATACATACATCACATAATCATATTAGCTGTTAAATCATGCATATACATAACATAACAGTGTTATATCAAAGGGTCATAAACCCGCACGGTCAACCTTTGAAAATATGCATGACACTTTAATATCAGGCTCTAACTTAATCTCATGAGATATCAACACCGTTTTCCACTGGAGAAGAATTAGAGTTGGTCAATCTCTAGCCCACCGGGCAGTTGCCTCCATACCCTCATGCATTTAAGGTCTCAGGACGAGCAACATCACATGTGACTCTAAATCGGTCACATGGAATGACTCCCAGATACCACCTTGTATCTGATATGTAAGAAAGCACGTCTGCATGGGGAAATGCACATGAGAAAATATTTTATTTAAAAGGTTTTCTTTGTTTTCATTCTTTTTCGCTATCGCAGCTCAAAGCTAACGACTTAATCATCATCTCCCCATCACTTGAAAACTTAGAAGCATAGGGCACACCGTCCGAATGCTCAATCACAACGCCCGGGACCGATGCCGCAGTCAAGGGTTGTGGTCGTAGAAAACAACATTCACTTTTAACAACGTTCATCACAACGTGGTTAGGACACACAGTCCACAACAAGGTGATTAGGACACACAGTACACAACGTGATTAGGACACAGTCCACCACAACGAAATCAGAACGCACTGTCCTCGATTTCGAGAATTGGACTCTTAGTCCGGAACATCATGAATAGGACTCGTGGTCCCGAATTAACACTGATCCAAGATCACGTGCGTATAACTGAATACTAGAGGCGACGTATCGCCTACTAGATTCTCTTTCTTAAGTACTTATTTTTCTTTCAGTGAAAATCAAATTCAAAACCGAATCCTCGATAACCTATCCAGGCTATCGAAAAGTTTCTAAAACATTTAGGAGAAAACCTTTTCTTTGAAAATCTTTTATAAAGCATCTTTGAAATACTTTTATCGTTGAAAATCCCCAATAGGATATTGCCAAATAATCTTGAAAGTTTTCACTTGAAGACACATAGTTCGAAAATGATTTTTCTCTTGTATAACAATAGTTCACCAAAACCATTTCAACATTTTAAAACAAGTACTTTGAGTTAATGAGCTTTTGGAAAAGAACACCAATCCCTTCATCTTCAAAGCTTGTTAAGGTTTTTAATCCTTATAACAGTTGAGCACAGACACAAGTCTGGCTCAGCAAACTTTCAATCAACAGCAGTATATATTCTCAGTTCAATGCTATTATCACAGTTGAAAGCAGTTCATCACAGATATGCATTATAACATTTAGAACAAGCACAGTTCAACATCAGATAATAGCATAACAGTTCAAGCACATTAGATAACCAAGTAAGCTCAATCAACATATAAATGTCCAGTTAAACACTTACACACATGCATACAGTTATTGAATATCTTTAGGAAATCCCCTCTTACCTCACGTCGGAGTTAAGAGTTTTGGATTTGAAAAGAAGGTTCACGAACGTCCTCGCTTCTCCGGCGATGGAAGTCTAAGGTTACCAACATAAAATCATGAGTTAAAAAAAGAAATCAACTCGAGAACACTAACCACAAGGTATAGGTTCGGTTCATACAATAAACTAGGATTAGGGGTTTCCAAAATTTATGCGACTCTTGGATTTATGATCCTTATGTGGTAGAAGTTCATAAACAACAATCTTTTAACAAAGTTGAATTAAAAATCCCATTAAGTACTTGACATAGGGTTTCGACCAAGCATAGGTAAATAGGCTAGGAATTTCTAAACTTTCCAATCTCTTTAGGTTAGCATCCATACATAGTAAGGAGCTTGAAACCATGATCATTTCGGAAAATGGAAAAATCAAATGTCTTAGACCATGTACTCTTAGGTTCGGCCTTAACAAGTTTGTGAGGTTATAGATCTTTAAATCATCCAATCTTTTGGAGATAGCATCCTTTAAAACGAAGGAGCTTTAATCCATAATCATCTTGGAAAACAAAATAAAATAACACATCCTAGGTCAAATGTTACATTCGGCCATCATGGGAAAATAAAGCAAGAAAAATATTTTAAACTTTCCAATCACTTAGACATAGCATCCTTTAACATAAGGAACTTTTTAGTCCATGATCACTTTGGAAAACAAAACTTAAACAACATTGCCTTAAAACTCATTGGTTTTGGTCTTTACATAAAAATAGGGTAACAATCTTTAAACTTTCTAATCACTTAGACACAGCATCCTTTAACATAACCTTGGTCCATGATCATCTTGGAAATGAAACTCAAATACAAACTCATATATGTAAAAGTTGAAACAAGATTCACCTAAACCATATACATGGTTTCAGCCTCCTTAGAAAGAAGAGGTTAGGAAACTTTGTTTTACACAACCCTTTAGTATGTGATAGCATGAGTAAATACAAGAATATAGAAAGTGGTTTCAACTCAAAAGGAGTTTTCTACTATTTTTGAGAGGTTTTAGAAGTTAAAAGCACAAAAAGGACATATGAAGAAAACTTTGAAATAAAAGATGAAACTTTGAAATAAAAAACTACATAAAAGTATTACCCTTAACAAGATGAACAACTTTGATGAAGAACTTTAAGAGAAAAGCTTGATAAAAATGTAAACTTTGTAAGAGAGAAGAAGAAGAAGAAGAAATGTAGTAAAGTGTAAATGTGAGAAATGGAGGAAAGTGATGAAGTGTGGAAATGAAGAGTATTTATAGAGAGGGAGAGAGAGGGAGAGAGATCACGGTTTGGGAGAGAGAGAAAGAAGAGAAGAAAGAAGGTGAGTTGCTTGTAGAGGGGATAAGGAGTTAAGGTGATGTGATGTGATTAGAGAGAGGAAGATGAAAAAGTGAGATTTTTGAAAAAAGTCAAGATTCACTTTTTGAGGTGTGTCATAACCTTCACACCAAGTCACTTCATGTCACTTCATCCTCTTGATGCTCTGCTCCATTGCGTATCAGATGACTTCCCCGATCGTATTTCCAGACGATTTCGCCTGGGAAATCCCTAAGATTTGGCCCCGAACAAGATTTTTCGAAAAACTCCAAACCCACACAAAACATCATAAAAACACTAACCGACTCGTTCACAAATTAAAATTTGGTCTCTAGCTCAGTAAACTTGTACTGGCAGTGAGAACCCAGATCGATTTTCGTCTGAATTTTCGGAATGAAAATTTTCTTTGTGACTTCATACGGCAAAACAACACAAGAAAATGATTTTATTTTAAATAAAATCATCCTCTGGATTTTATCAAAAATAAATAAATTAAAGCATGTATTTATTGATAAAGAAGCATACGAAAAACAGGGTGTTACAGGAGTGCTGCAAGACTACAACTTAGACATAAGCAAGTATGTTAAAGCAGCTGGGTGGGGAGGACTCTTCACACAAAGTCTCTATCTTTCCCAACCTGATTAGGGATTTCTGGAGGAATGTTCAAGTGACTGATACTGACTTCTTCTCTACTGTGTTGAGAAAGAAGATTGTAGTCTCAGAGAAGACTCTTGCTGATGCTATTTTCTGTGCTCGGGAGGGTTTGATTTTTAATGAGTCATGGGAAGAGGATTTGGGTGGCTCTGAGACCATTGAAGTATGTCTCATGAAAGAAGACACAATCAAAAGTCACACTTGGAAAGCTGTTGAAATGAAGGACATTGTTCGCATCCTTCATCAGAAACACATCACCTACCCCTAAAAAATTTCCCCCCCCCCCCCCAGAAAAATTTACCCTAACCTTGTCAAAACTCCTCCTTTCATACCCCTCACTGATGGAGTTGAGAGGCACATCATACCTGTTTGGGAGACTGACCCCAAAAGGAAAAATCTTCCTACCATCCCTGAGCAAAGAGCAAGATCCTCAAAGCATGTTCACATGATCATGCCAAGGGACACAAAATGGGTGTCTTTTGAGCATCCCAGAGTCTATGGGAGTGCCTCTGATTTCTTCCTGGATCAGCTCATCTATGAAATGCTGAAGTGGGAATTCAGTCATTTCAGAGTTGATAGAGCCGCGTATTTTGTCCCACCATACTGGCTGAGACATAATGAAGGAACCAGAGTTGGAATCATGCCTCACAGGATCTGTCCAAGACTGCCAATGGTAGATCTGAATAAGGACAAAGACAAGAAAAAACAGAAGATTCAAAGGAGTCATGCCTGAAGCTGAATCAGCAATGCTTGATCTGAACCAAGAAACTTTTGACTACTCAATACTGGATTTCTTTTTGCACACTGAATCCATTGAGTTAATCAGTGATCAACATGCTGCAGATTTCTGGAAATCTCATATTATTTACTGCACAAGAGAGGCATCTTCCTCTGGACTGACTGAAGAAAAGAAGAAGGAAGTTCCTAAGGTCAGAGGGAAGTGTGGTCTATCAAATTTCAGATATATGATCTATAAAGACCTTTGGGGACTTCCCATAAATAGTAAAAATGTGGAATTCATCTACCCCATCAGATGGGCAAAAGAAGTTTCAGTGATCCCTTCACCTACTTCAAAACCTATCACAGATGAAACTGTTGTTGAAGAACCTGATCAAAATGCCACTACTGTTGGCTTAGAAGAAACAGTCGAATCCATACACAATCAGAGCTCATCAAAAAAACACTCTTCTCAACCATTAGCTCTAGTCGTGATGCATGGTCGCGCTGTCGCGCACGCGCCAAAAAGCGAGCGGTTTACAAAATATGTAGTTTAGGAAGCGACAACTCGGGTATCGTCTCACAAGGACTCTTGGGTTGTTGTTTATGAGAAAAAGTCGATCGAGATATGGGGGTTTGTGGATTTGAAATTAAATAAATAAAACAAAGCAGAAAAATAATGTAAACTAAACAATTACCAAATAAGCTAAACAACGATTAACCTACTGTTCTCGGTTTCCCACTATCATTGGTTTACATAATTCCATGCCCTAAGCGGATTCTACTCTCTTTTCGATTGTAACATCAATTAACAAGCGAAACCAATGCTACGAGACATATGTTCCTATTCCCGAATTAAGCAAACGGGGTGAAGCACTCATGAACTAAGCGAACATGAACGAACACACGCGAATTAAGCAAACGCGATTAAGTATAGGAACATACAATCATCGAAACAAATCAATACCTATCCTATTTAATCCTGAATGAAGCAAACAGAACATACAGAACATATATTGAAAGAGAATAGCATTAAGTTTAGGAATTACAAAACCTCAAGCGTTGATGGAACACAATCGCAGTAGATTAATCAAAGGAGACTAGCTCTCCATTACAAACATAAACCTAACCTAATTTCGTAGCCGTCTATGAAAAGAAAAGAAGAAGAGAAGAGAGCCCCTTCAGTTCTGACCTAAAACAACTATAAATACAGATTCTGGGTTGCGGTTGCTCGCGAGACGAAACATGTTTCGCGAGGCAAATCATATGAACAGTCGCTTTCTCGCGAGGTGAAACATGATTCGCGAGGCGAACCAGAGAGGGTGACTGTTCCTGCTCGTGCTGGTCTTCGGGCTCGCGAGGCGAATCCTCCAGAATTGCATTTTTTATTAACCTGAAAACAAGAAATAGCAGTAAGTGCTTTATTTGACTCTAAATCAACTAAATTAACATAAAACTACTTTAGAGACTCAAAATGTTGCTTAAAGACAATCAAGTCTAATTTGGGCGAAAATGAGATATAATTAGCACAAAACCACGGTCATACTAGTCATAAAACTAGATGAGCCAGAGGCTAATCAAAATACCCCAAACTTAAACTTTGCTTGTCCCCAAGCAAACTAAAACTCAAAAAGACTCAAGACATGGCAAGCTTAAAAGATTCAATCAACTTTGCACAAATTTCAAGCAATTCACCAAAATAATTTTTCTTTCAATGTTCCCCCCTTTCAAACAAAGCAATCCCCACATTCATTGACTCTAAACAATTGAGAATTTCATCATTCAAACAATCATTAATCTAAGCAAGGGATCCAAGTTACACACAAAAGGGAGATCACCAAATTCAAACAACTGCCTTCCTCACAAGGGCATTTAGTGTTTCACTCAATCGCTCAGTTTGTCAGGCTAAAAACATTTCACTCAATTTAACTTTTCAAGAACACTTCCCATAAATTTGATTTTCGTCTCCAAATGATTCCCACAGAAAACATGCATGCAACATCAAAAGGTCTTTTATGGGTTGTAATGGGGCCTGGCTAAGGGTAGGATATACAAAGGAACTAGGCTTAAGTCCCTAGGAACTAAGAGAGCATGAACATTTTGATACATTTTGAATTTCCACTTAAGTTCCTTTTTTTCATTTTTCATTTGCCTTGGGTGACTACAGCCTTTTTATTCAAATAGCCTTTTTGACGCTTTTTTTTTCCTTTTTCTTTTTTTTTTTCTTTTTGCCTTTGGCTCCAACCTTTTTATTATATTTTTTCTTTTTCTCAATCCCAAACAACACATGACAACTTGTAGCCACCCCAAACTTAGTTTCTTGCAAACCTTCTCTTGCTAAGATTTCGTGCTCTCCTAATCCTAAGATCGGGTTAACATGGTTTTTTTTCAGATTTTAGGCTCATAACATAAGGTCATCAAGAATTAACAGGCTAATTAGGCTCAAAGGGGCTAACTAGGGAACATGCATTAGGGATGGTTATTTTAGGCTAAGTAGTTATTTACAAAGAAAATGCCTAAATCATTTGATGCAAACACATAAACATGCAAACCAAGAAGAGATTTAAGCAAATTCGGGAAAGTGCAACTTGAAAGTGATTTCACACAGTTAAAAATATGTTGGAGGCTCAAATCCTTACCTGGACAATTTTTGCAAATTGTTTGACCGAGATTCTATCCCTAGTGTGTGCTTCCTATCACCCCAAACTTATCATAATTCATGCCATCACAACAAAATATCTCAAAGTTCAATTTTCAATTTTTTTTAAATGGGGATCAAATTTCAATTTATTTTTTTTCTAGGGGGAATCATCAACACATAAATCATGCAATCCATCTATGCAAAAATTAATCAAAACCCAATCAAGCTTGCCAACACAAGACTCAACACACATACTCCTGATCTTCTCAAATTATTCAGGAGCTAAAAGAAAACAAAATAAAGCAAGGCAGACACTAACAAGAAAATGAAAGTAAACTAAAGAGAAAGGGATTAAGAAAACTCATTGGGGGCGGTTCCACCAGGATCCCACTGTCTGTGATACAGCGGCCACGGAATACCCAAAGTGCAATATGATCCTCCCGGATCCCATGGCCTACAGCATAAATATGAGAGCGGGCGCCTGATAATCATGGTAACTCCGCCAAGTGCGGTGGACTTCTCACTCCCTCTCAGGTCACAGTTGATCTCCTTGTCAACCTTGTCAATAAAGTCCTCCCAATAGAAGTGGGGTTCAACCTCTTGGACTGGCCACAGTGTCTTCATATCCAAGGGTGCAAAATCCAAAGGCTTGAACTCCATCACCGGTTGTTCCACAGTGGGAGGTGACAAACAGGTAGAGAGTCTTACTGGTGCTGCTTCATCTTCTGCATGTTCTTCATTCACTGCATTATCAAATTCATCACCTGTTAAACCTGCAGAATTCTCAGCACACACCACAAAGGTTAGTGTTAGTAGAGTCGGTAGATATGGTACAATAAACTGAATCAGTAAAGGTCTGAATGTCTGGAAATGGCTTGAGCTCTAAGGAGGGTGGCTGCTCAATGGATGGTACATTTGGAGTAGCCATGATGTCAAGAACTTCGGCTGAACAAACAGCTTCACTCACACTATCACCCTGCAAAGTAGAATCAAGAAACTCAGCACAAACAACACAAGGGTTAGTGTCAGTACAGTCAGTACATGTATAAATATCATCAAAGCCAGAAACAATTGGAAAATCAGAATCAGAAAAGGCTCGAATGTCTGGAGATTCAGCACAAAGTTCATCCACCCCATCACTTTCAACACATGCATCTACTTCCAAAGGTTCTTCGTTATCCTCGAGCTTATTGCCTTGATTGTAAGGATGGATTACGTAAGCTCGAGGCAAATGAGTAACTTCTGTCAGAATGGGGCATGCCTCAAACAAGTGCTCAGGAGAGCCGTACATGCCACAAAACCTTGTCTGCTGAAACAATTACTTCAAATAAGTGAGCCTATCCATTCTATTCTCAAGGGCTTGGATAGAAGAAGAACTATGGACCTCATTCACACCAATCATGTTAAAACCACTGCTAAACTCATAACTTCCAGCAAAATTAGGATAATTTGTGCATGGTGGTGGTTTACTAAAATCAGGATAATATATGCATGGTGGTGGCTCATAATAAACATTAGGCATATCACCAAACAGTAAATTATCCAAAGCAGTACTAAGATTCATAACCAGACAAAGCAGCCAAAACTAATTCAGCAAAGAGATTTTTTTTTAATTTAATTTTCTGTTAATAACAACAAGAGTCCCCGGCAACGGCGCCAATTTTTGGTCGCCCATATTGTCAAAAACAGTTTTAGAATTAGAATCACCACTAGTACTAGCCCGAAATTCTCTACGGCGTGTGTGCAGTGTTCTTTCAATTTTCGGATCAAAATCACACAATTCAGGGCAAGTAGACCTAGTAGCCAGACCAATTCAAAACAAAAACAAAAATAAAAGAAAAATAAGAAAAACATGCGAAAATAACAAACAAGAGTCCCCGGCAACGGCGCCAATTTTTGGTCGCATTGTCACAAGACTCGCCAAAAAAAGCAAGCGGTTTACAAAATATGTAGTTTAGGAAGCGACAACTCAAGTATCGTCTCACAAGGACTCTTGGGTTGTTGTTATGAAAAAAGTCGATCGAGATATGGGGGGTTGTGGATTTGAAATTAAATAAATAAAACAAAGCAGAAAAACAATGTAAACTAAACAATTACCAAATAAGCTAAACAACGATTAACCTACTGTTCTCGGTTTCCCACTATCATCGGTTTACATAATTCCATGCCCTAAGCGGATTCTACTCTCTTTTCGATTATAACATCAATTAACAAAGCGAAACCAATGCTACGAGACATATGTTCCTATTCCCGAATTAAGCAAACGGGGTAAAGCACTCATGAACTAAGCGAACAAGAACGAACACACGCGAATTAAGCAAACGCGATTAAGTATAGGAACATACAATCATCGAAACAAATCAATACCTATCCTATTTAATCCTGAATGAAGCAAACAGAACATACAGAACATATATTGAAAGAGAATAGCATTAAGTTTAGGAATTACAAAACCTCAAGCGTCAATGGAACCCAATCGCAGTAGATTAATCAAAGGAGACTAGCTCTCCATTACAAACATAAACCTAACCTAATTTCGTAGCCGTCTATGAAAAGAAAAGAAGAAGAGAAGAGAGAGCCCTTCGATTCTGACCTAAAACAACTATAAATACAGATTCTGGGTTGCGGTCGCTCGCGAGGCGAAACATGTTTCGCGAGGCAAATCATATGAACAGTCGCTTTCTCGCGAGGCTAAACATGATTCGCGAGGCGAACCAGAGAGGGTGAATGTTCCTGCTCGTGCTGGTCTTCGGGCTCGCGAGGCGAGCATCCTCTCGCAAGGCGAATCCTCCAGAATTGCATTTTTTATTAACCTGAAAACAAGAAATAGCAGTAAGTGCTTTATTTGACTCTAAATCAACTAAATTAACATAAAACTACTTTAGAGACTCAAAATGTTGCTTAAAGACAATCAAGTCTAATTTGGGCGAAAATGAGATATAATTAGCACAAAACCACGGTCATATTAGTCATAAAACTAGATGAGCCAGAGGCTGATCAATGCACCCATCAGATCTTTCAAGAACACTAAGCACATTTCAAGAGTCTGCTGAAAGCTCAAGGCAACAGGCTCTGCCACCTAATCTTGAAGAGGTTCTTGAAAAAAATAGTTGATGACAGAGTTGGCAAGATAGTTGATGAGAAGGTTGGGAAGATGTCTGAGAAAATTAAGGAGGATGTCCAACAACAAGTTCAAACTTCAATGGCTCCAACGTGAGAGGTTGTGAATAAAATGCTGGAATTCCTCATTGATTTCAAGAAAAGCCAGACTCAGAACCCTCCAACCCCACCACCTCCTCCTGCATAACCTTTACCTTTTAATTTTTTTCTCTTATACTGACAATGATGGTCCTCTCCTTTTACCTTTTTGGATGATGACAAAAAGGGGGAGAAAGGAAAGGAAAGTCATTTGTTTATATAAAAATAAAAAGTCAGTTTTGAAAAGCTCATGTTTGTCTGCATATGCATATTCTTTTCTACTTGCTAACTGCTCTGATACTTATGTTTGCTTATTTGCTTTGATATCTGCTGACTATGCTTATTTATTCCTTCATATATACTCTAAGTATGATAAGCTGTTGCACCTATCTGTTAGCTTATATGCAGTTGTTCTTCATATGCTTTTTCTACTTAATTATTTGAATGCTTTGTCTTAGGAGGACCCGTGCAAGCTCTCCTTAGACTTTGTTTTTCAAATTTAATTAGTTTTGTCATCATCAAAAAGGGGGAGATTGTTGGAACCAAAGTGGTTTTGGATTAAATAATATCTTAGTTTTGATGCCAACAAAAGGATTAAATTTACTTGGAAAAATGTTAGTTGGGATCTAACATGTGCTTTCAGTTATACTGAAATATTTAAATATAAGTAAAAGAAACATGGGAACAAAGTGAACGAGGCTCTTAAGTGAACGAGGCTCTAAATGTTTGCTAGACACCTGTGCTCTCCACACCTGTGCTCGCCACCTTCCTCTCCACACCTGTGCTCGTCTTCTCCGTCTTCACCAGGTAAACATTCTTTACTTCATTCTCCTTCCTCTCTTTCATTTTTTGTTATAAAAAAAGATGATTTTTTTTTGGGGTTAAGGTTCCTTTTTTTTGGGGTGCGATTTTGGGTTTTTTTTTTTGGGTTAGGATTCTCTTTTGGGTATAAATTTGTTCATATGGTTAGAAAAAAAAATAGTTTCTCTTCTGGAACCGTATTTGTTCATGTGCTTAGAAAAAAAATTAGTTTCTCTTTTGGTGTTATGTTATTTTCTCTGTTTTGCAATTTTGGTACCATTTAACTATTATGTTTGTTCACATGCTTGACTGTCCTTGTTCACATGCTTAGCTTATACTGTTTCTTAGTCTCACTGCTGCTCTCATCTGGTCACTTGTCATTTTCTGCATATTTAGACAGTAAGCATATAATGCCTTAAATTTAAAACTGATAAAGACATCATCACATAGAGACAAGGACAAATGTTATAGGTAGTTGAATCTTTTCATGAGATAACTGATGATTGCACCAAAGAACAACAAATGACATATCCAAATGTGTTACCATCACCACAAATTTTGCGGTAAGACTTATCCTTGCAAAAGCAAAGGGACTGATAACCATCAAACCCACATCGTCCACCACTTTTCTCATAATACTGGCAATCAGGTACACTCTAGTTCAAAAGAGACCCCATCTTCAAAATCTCAGTGTAATTCATTCTCAATAAGCTTGTGAAATTAACAGCGGCATTCATGTTCAATGGCACATTAACCATAAATTGACACTCACTCAAGGAGTAGTTTTTGTGCTCCAATGCATCCTTATGAAAAACAGCAAAAGAATAATGTGTAGCATTTTTAGCACAGTCTACTTGGTAAGTGGGGTAATCTATAGGTTCTGTGGTGCAGTTGTAGAAGAAAGATAGATTGAAATTCCCATAACTATAGGTGAATGGAGTTTGATCAAGGCTGTAATTATACATTGGAGAAGGACACTTGTCCTCATAGACAGCAATGTTGGCCACAGAAATAAGTTGGATCTAATTTGGGCCACAAAGAAACTTGGGTATGCCGTTACTACTCACAAAACACATTCCCATCCGCTGCTCAATTCTCACAATCTTCATGACTTTTGAACCACACCAAGTTTTATAATTTTGGAGGGGTTGGTTTCATTGTATTTTAGCCTTTTTCTAAACTTGTGAGTCGTGTATTTTAGCATTTTATAATATATATTTTTTTACCTACCTCAGTTGTTGTCCTTTTTTTTTCTTCTAGAAATTCCCCTCCCCATTTTTCATTGTCTATATTTTTTTATTCCTTTTGGTGATTACCGATTACTAATTATTCCTTTTGGGTGCCATGGGAATGGGATTCACATGGTTTTTCTTTCCTTGCTTGCTTTTACCTGCCTGTTGTTTGAGTAATGATCTATTCCTAAGCAATTCATGTTGCTTCCTTATATGGATATGGAATATTTTCAATGTATTTTATAGGTAAAAGTATGGATTCAGCAAAACAGCTTCAATTTATGTCATATCTAATTTTGGAGAAAACATTTTTAGAGATGGTTGGGCTTTGCTTTGCAATGTTTATGGCAATAAGTCATGCTGCACTATGGTTTTATGAAAATCAAAGTCTAAGGCAACAACCAATGGATAGAGAAGGTTTGAGGGGAGAATTTTTAGAGAGGTTAATAAGACATGATGATGTTACAACTGTTGATCAACTTTGTATGGATGTTAGGTCCTTTCGGTTATTATGTGCTCTCCTTCATAACGAAGGTAAATTAAAAGAGGATGGACTAGTGAGTATTGAAGAACAAGTAGCTATGTTCTTACACATATTGGCACATCATTCTAAGAATCGTGTTATTAAGTTTCTATTTAAAAGATCCGGAGAAACGGTTGGCAGGTACTTTAATTTAGTGTTGAATGGTGTCTTACGAATGCAAGAAACACTTCTTGGAGCACCGGATCCGGTCCCGGAAGATTGCTTGGATGAAAGATGGAAATGGTTTAAGGTACAATGTTAGTGTATTGTGTTTTAGAATCTATTTTATGATGTGTTGCAAATGTGTTATATTTTTTCCTAAAACATTTGCTTTCTATTTGTATTTGCTTATAGAGTTGTCTTGGGGCATTAGATGGAACACATATCGAAGTTAATGTACCAGCTATTGATAAGCCCCGATATCGTAATAGGAAAGGGGGAATATCTACAAATGTCCTAGGAGTATGTTCCAGGGATATGAAATTTATATATGTGTTACCTGGATGGGAAGGATCTGCATCAGACTCAAGGGTATTGAGAGATGCCATTTCTAGGAGGAATGGTTTAAATGTTCCAACAGGTAACAAGAATCATTGGGATTTTATTGTAATAGTAAAAAATGTATAATAGCTATGTTTTAATTTGATGGATATATTTTATTATAGGGTACTATTATCTTGTGGATGCTGGGTACACAAATTGTGAATGATTTCTTGCTCCATATAGAGGGTATCGATATCACCGTAGTGAATGGAGACGCGGATACACACCAACATGTAAAGAAGAGATCTTCAATATGAGACACTCTATGGCAAGAAATGTGATAGAAAGGACTTTTGGATTGTTAAAAATGCATTGGGCTATACTTAGAAGTCGGTCTTTTTACCCCATCAAAATTCAAAATCGCATTATAATTGCTTGTTGCCTTTTGCATAATTTTATTAGAAGAGAAATGCCTACTGATCCAATGGAAGAACAACTAGGTGCAGAATTGGAAGAACAACTACACAATGAGGACATGGAACATGTTGCTCCTATTAATACAATTGACACTATTGACGAATGGTCTACTTGGAGAGAAAACCTAGCAACACAAATGTGGAATGCAGGGCCTTATTAACATGTCGGTCCTATTAGTTTGGTTTGTTTGTAATTTTATTGGTGACTTTGTTTTAATTTGGTCTGTTCAATTTGTGTATTTCCCATAAGGATTTGGAACACCTATGTTTTTGTTTTGCTGCATCATATTTTAGTTTTTGTATTTGGTTATGTTTGTATTTCATGTTTTTTGGAATATTTTGTAAAAGTTTTGTGATTTATACTTTGATAATAAGATAGGAATGGAATCTGAAAGCATTATGCAACAAAGTGGCAAGAAAAAAAGAGATCGCAGGCAATGGTCCAATGAGGAGGATGAAGCATTTCTTGATATCTTGATTGAAGCTGTGAACCAGGGTCAAAGATGTGATAATGGCCGATTTAAAGCACATACTTTGAAAACGACTGAGACAAAAATAGAGCAAAAGTTTCCTGGATGTGGAATTAAGGTGAAGCCACACATTGAGTCTGCAATGAAAAGGTTGAGGACACTGTATGGAATATTTTATGATATGCAAAATCAAAGTGGGTTTGGTTGGGATGATGAGAAGAAAATGATTAAGGTGGACAGTGATAATGTGTGGAATGAGTATATAAAGGTTAGTATTTTTTTTTTATCTATAATGAATTATTCTGTTTCAGTTTCTATTAATGAATAATTAAATAATTTTTATTTGTATTCTTGTGTAGAGTCATCCAAATGCTGCAAGCTACAGGAATACATCGGTCCCACTTTTTGATAAGCTTGCTCTTGCTTTCGGAAAAGATCGTGCTACTGGTAAAGGAGCTGTTAACCCTGCTGATGTTGTTGAGGAGTTAGATAAAGAAGAGGAAGAACAAAATGATGATAATGATGTTGTAGATTTGACTCAGTCAGCATCTGTCAATCAATCTAAAAGAAAGAATGATATGATGGAAGTCTACAGAGGAAGAGAAATAGAGGAGCAAATGCCATTGCTAATAGCATAGCTGAATTAGGAAAGAGTTTTGGGAAGTGGCTAGAAACAAGCTCAGATAGATTGGGTGAACCTGTAAATCGCCTTGGAGTTGATAAAGATGTGTTTGATGATTCCAAGAGTGTCATGAATGAACTGAAAAAAATGGATTTAAGTGACCAAGACTGTATTGCTGCAGCAGAAAAAATTCTATCCGTGCCCCATCGATTGCACATTTTTTGGGGGGCTGATGAGGCGTTTCGCTTTACATTTGTTAAGTCGTTAATAGAGTGATTTCTATAGATGACTTAGTTTATCTATTACTTAATTTTGATGAACTTTGTTTATGTTGTTTAACTTTCTAGATTGTTTGGTGAAACTTATCAATGACAATGACAAGAGTAGTTAATTTATGTTTAATGAATGGAGTTTTATGTTACTTGGAGCTCAAAGTGTTGCGTTGAATCTTTGCGTTGGAGGAAATGAAATATTTTGCAGGTCTAACAAAAGTGTTTATACTATAGTCTATTGTTATGTTATGTTGCTGCAATTGGAGGTAGTAATGCAATTATGTTTATGAGAGTTTTTGGACAACGGTTATATTATAAAATGTACAGAATGTACAACAACAAAAAAGGTTATAAAATGTACAAAATGTATAAAATTATAAAATGTACAAAATGTATAAAATGTACAAAATTATAAGTTTTTTTATATAATTTCTTATAATTTTAAATGTACAAAATATATTTTTTTAAGAAAGGAAAGTTATTTTTTTTTAAAAAAAATATGTAATTCTGATATAAGGGTAAATTGGTCATTTGCATATAATATATATCATATCCTGACAATATCTGGTTTGCATCAAACACAAGACAGGATAATATAATGCTATCCTGTTAGTTATTTGGTGGACACCAAACGTCAGATAGGATAACAGCTTATCCTGCTCATATCCTATCCTACTCCTATCCTGCTCCCTTATCCTATCCGCCCATATCCTATTCTGACCACCAAACGGACCCTTATAGTATTTAGATGTTGGGCCCTACTTGGCTTGTATTGCGAAGACAATTAGAATAATAAACTCAATTGCTTTGGATAATATTTATGAAAATTCTGAATAAATCAAGGGTTTTCCTACTTAAAATGAACACAATTCTTATATTAAAGCCACTTCTTTAGTTCTTTTGGTACATGCAATCAAAAGCTGTAGTGTGTGTTTGATTTCAGGTTGGAAATCTCCAGAATTAATTCTGTTCATATCAAATGTGATTTTAGTAAAAATGAGATGTTTGAGTGCTGTTAGGTAAAATTGATTCTGCCTTCAGAAACGATTCTGACTCGAAGTTATAAAAAATAGTTTTTGCGTTGGGTTGAAAAATTAGCACTAAATTTTACATCAAACTTGTTTTCAAAATAAAAATATTCAAACATAAATCACTTTACTTCAAACTTAATTCTAACCAAATCAATTTTACAGAATCAATTTCATTCAAAATCATTTTTATCAATCATTTTTATCAAACGCTTGTTCAAATACACACTTAATGCCCATTGCTACGAGAGCGCTAGATGGACCACCTAAATTTATAGCTTCTATGATTCAGCAATGCACCTCTATTTTTCATTGGATCACCCAAACACTGTCATCGACCATAGGTCCATTGCTTAGTGATTTTTCTAACTGCAAGTGAAACTAGTCGCCCATTTCAGGCAACCCAAAATCTCGATGTCGGCTCAAGTGATGGGAATTTGTATTTCCACCAGATGATTTCATGCAAACATAATCATAAAAACAATTATTATCTACAGAAACCATTTCTTTCCTATATACCCTTTCGAATTTTATTCTCTTGTTTTCTTCCCTTCTGAGTTCTACTTCCACCTAATATAGGCTGATACATTTTATTTTCTATTTATAATTTATAATTCGTAGGAATAAAAAGTTATATTACATGGGTCTTTAATTAATAACAAGTGTCCAAAGGTTATTTTGGAGTGGTGTGGTGGTTTGAGGAGGGAGATCAGGTTTGGACTGATAAAAAGAAGGTCATGAGTTCAACTCCCCACTAACATAATAAATACTAACAATGTAACATTTGTTTATAAAAAAAGTATCCTTAAAACATTGTTTAAAGAATTCAAATAATGTAATCATTCATTGAAAAATTAAGTATATTACTTTCTAATATATCGAATACATCACTTCTCATAAAAACTTAATTTTTAGATTCATTAAATAATGTACTCAAGACACTTGTTAGCATTTATCATATTATAAGTCAGTTTGACTAGCATAATTCAACCAAGTTACTACAAACCCACTTTAAAACTCGGATTACCAAAGCTCAATTTTGTAAATGGAATTTCAAACACACCCTTAGGCTATGTTTGGGAGGACGGGATGTAATGGTTAGTAATGAAGTGGAGTGGTATAAAGTCATTAATCTATTATTTGGGAGTTTTTTCATTAATGGAGTGAGATGGTTTAGGATGATAACTCAAACCACTCCACTCCATCCCAAACCCTCATTTTTATACCCTCCAAGTTGAAGGGTTTGGGATTTTCTTCTATATCCCTCGTTAAACCTCCAAACAATAGGTGAGAGAGACTTTTGCATTTTCACTCCACTCTATTACTAATCACTCCATTATTAATCACTCCACTCCATCCCATAAAAACTCCCAAACATAGCCTTAATTGGCTTATAAAAAAACACCCTTGATTGGTTAATAAATATTATTTTTTAGTCATCTCTAATTATTGATTATTAAAAATTTCTTAGGAGAATGTTCCATTAAGGAAAAGAAAAGTAAAATATTAAATTTCATTGAAAAACTAAGTTTATCATACTTCATAATATAAAAATATCAAATTTCAATGAAAAATTTTCTTTTCTAGATCCTTAATCAATGCTTGTGGTTAGCGGTCTCCTATTTTTTTAATATTTAAATTTAATTTATTAATCAAAATACACGTGAGACTTATGAAACATTTTGTGTATGAATGAACAACCGTACATAAACCATAAACCATGACAGCAATTTTCGACTTTGAATAGTGGACATAATTTAAACATGTGATTAATTATGTTCAGTAGATGATTAATTAATATAACAAGGTGTATAACTCATTAATCATGCACTGAACGTCATTAATCATGATTTTTCAAATATTCACATGACATTCAAAATCGTAGGTAATTACATTTAATGGATGGTTAATAAGTTATAACATCTTATTATATTTATTAACCATGAATTAAACATAATTAATCATATATTTAAATCATGTTAATCATTCAAATTGTTGAAAAAAAATTGTTGTCCGATTTTTATTTTAAAAAACCATTTCTCTGGAATGAAAGTGTCTCTCGATCTGGGCCCCTGTGGTAGTTTGGGACAGAAAACCAATCAAATTATTGAATCACAAAATAAGCTTTGCTTTACGTTTGACCACTCTCTGTCTCTCTCTCTCTGCTACCACAGAAGAGAATAGGTGAAGAAGTGCGAGTCCAATCTGATGACACTCTCTTTCTCTTTCCAGGAGCTCTCAACGCCGCTGAGTTCTTCTTCTGATCCTTCAAATTAATTAATTAGGTATCTCACTTTCCCTTTTACTTTTCTCTGTACCCCTTTTACCCTTCAGCTTTTACTTTTTCCATCCTTGTTTCCGATCTGCTCCAGATTCCACTCCAAACCACGCTTCTTTCATCAACTCTCCACTTTTCGTTCAATTAACCCTCCTTCATCAATTTCATTTCATTTAGCTGCTCACGGTAATTGTTTGCATTATCCAATTTGATCGATACCTTGCTTATTTGTTGGTTCTTCACCTTCAACCCTCAATAATTTTTCTCTGTTTTTTTTTTTTTGGGGGGGGGGTTTGGTTTTAAGTTTTGGGAAGTGTTTGCATATCTTGCTTGTTCTAATAACCTGATTGTGGTCTGCATGCAGCTCCTAATCTCAAGTTTTCTTCTTTTTAGGATACTAATAATTTGTTTATTAACTGGGTCTTAGGTTCTGTCACTGTTTGTTTATCTATGTTGGGATGTGTATGTGTTGTTAAATCAGTTAGTGGTGTTATTTTACCGATTACTGGATCTATTTGTCTCATGTTCAATTTGAACTTGCTGTGTGTGATTGCGTTGATACTTATGTCTTGCTTCTTTATTAATAGACTGGTAGTAGATTAAGATCAGTCTCTGTTCAACATATATCATTGTTAAACCAACCGTGTTTTTGACATCATGCTGCAGTTAAATGGCTAACAAGTTCTTGATGATATCTATGCCTTTGCTAGATTGTTTCTTATTGCTGAAGAAATAAATGGATGCTCAGCCATGGATTTGGTATATTTGATTTCAATTGAAACTGTTTATCTTCTCTGATGGACTCGAAAACTAGTGCTAGAGCTCCCCCAAAACACCATCAGAAGACTGCTGGGATCCAAACCACAGAAGCAAAAGATGTCAAGCCTTCTTCACTTCAGGTTCCTAAGACCGACAAACCTGAACTGGCCGCTCCTGAAGATCCGTCGATGTTTGTGCAGAACATACTGAAACAAAATACTGAGGAAACTTCCGAAAAGAAGTTGGGATTTTCAAATCAGAAGGGGTCTGCGGATTGCTTGAGTAATAAATGTGTTTCTGGACCTTCTGGTGCTTCCTTACCTGTTCTTAACCAGGCATCTGGAGAACTTGACCATGCTGCTAATGAGAACAGAGGCTTGAAGGAAAGCTTTATTGATCAAGAAAAAAGGATATCAGAACATGGAAATGTGAAGAACAATTCTGTTTCTGCCAAAGTTAGTGACGGGGCAAGTAGTCTTGCAAAGACCAGTGGAAGTGCCAAGATCAGCGAACGAGCTGATTTTGTTGAGAGTGGTAAGAGCAGTATTTGCAGAGGAAGTACAAGCAGTGATGTGAGTGATGAGAGTACCTGTAGCAGCTTTAGTAGCAGCATTAACAAGCCTCACAAGGCAAATGATTTGAGATGGGAAGCCATCCAAGCTGTTCGAGTTAGAGATGGGGCACTGGGTTTAGGTCACTTTAGACTACTGAAGAGGTTGGGTTGTGGGGATATTGGCAGTGTATATCTCTCTGAATTGAGTGGAACCAAATGTTATTTTGCAATGAAGGTTATGGATAAAGGGTCCCTAGCAAGTCGTAAAAAGCTACTTCGTGCTCAGACAGAAAGAGAAATACTTCAGTCACTGGACCACCCATTCCTCCCAACTTTGTATTCACATTTTGAGACAGAGAAATTCTCATGCTTGGTAATGGAATTCTGCCCAGGTGGAGACTTGCATACTCTTAGGCAGAGGCAGCCAGGGAAGCATTTTCCTGAGCAGGCAGTAAAGTATGTTAAACTTAAAACTCAGTTTGTTTCAGTCTTGCTGGTTGTAATATATGTCACACTATTCTTGTAAAAATTGGACCCAATTTGTGATACAGTGCTTAGTGTCTTGTTGCAGTATAGGAAGAATATTAGGTCTGAGTCTTTATATAGTTATATTAGGGCATCATATCCTTTTTTTAAGGATATTGTAATTACACTCGCCACCATTTTCTTTTTTTCTTGTGAAGATTTCCCTTGGGTAATTCCTTCGATTCTAATTAGATGCTTGGTGGAGAGTCATCCTTATTTTTACACCCTTGTAGCAATGCTGCTCTGCTGCACTTTATGGGAACAACTGAATTCTACTGCTTAGATTACTGCACTTTCTCCTTGTTTGCAGATCATAGGCCTTGGTCGCAATCATTCAGGGCATCTATCTAAAACTAAGTACAATTATTCGGGCACCCATCTAAAACTTAGTCCTTAATATGTGAAGAACATTGATTTTTGATTTTTTAGGCTGTGATCTACCTTCTTTTACCTATGGGCGCATGTTAAACTTGTCATTTGTTAATCATGCCTCGGGTTACTTTATTATGGTACTGTATGAAGTCAAATAATTTATTCTAAACAATGTCAGATATCAAGTTGTTGTCTGGATTGATGATCATTATTTCTTCTTAAATGTACAAATAAAATAGCATCAACAAGAGTAAAAGACTATATTTAAAACTTTGGATGAATTAGTGTAATTGCAGGAAGAGGGTGCATGTCTACAAGCCCTGAAACTGAGGTTTAAACCAAATGCAGAATTTTCTGGATGCTGAATGATTTTCAAGCATGCTCAGATTTATTGAACTCTTTGAATATTGATGACATCTGATAGCCAGAGAGATGTCTGATACTCCTCAGTCCTAATCATTATTCTTTTCTTGTTTGCCTTTTTTTTTTGGGGGATCTTGCCTAATTTGGCTACAATGTTAAATTGATTTGATGGTAGTAACTGTTAATTTCCTCTTAACTTGCAGGTTTTATGTGGCAGAGATCCTGCTGGCTATGGAGTACCTCCACATGCTTGGGATTGTGTACCGTGATCTCAAGCCAGAAAATGTCCTTGTTAGGGACGATGGACATATTATGCTCTCAGACTTTGACCTTTCGCTCCGTTGTGCTGTTAGTCCAACCCTTGTTAAAACATCATCCATGGATTCTGAGCCTTTTAGAAAGAATCCTGCTTATTGTGTCCAGCCTGCATGTATCGAGCCACCTTCCTGCATCCAGCCATCTTGTGTTGCTCCTACTACATGCTTTTCACCCCGGCTCTTTTCTAGCAAATCAAAGAAGGAACGGAAACCCAAAACTGATATTGGCAACCAAGTGAGTCCGTTACCTGAGCTCATTGCTGAGCCTACTGATGCTCGGTCTATGTCATTTGTTGGAACCCATGAATACTTGGCACCTGAGATCATCAAGGGTGAAGGCCACGGTAGTGCAGTTGATTGGTGGACCTTTGGAATCTTTCTATACGAGTTGTTATTTGGGAAAACTCCATTTAAGGGATCTGGTAATCGGGCTACATTGTTTAATGTTGTAGGTCAGCCTCTGCGGTTTCCAGAATCACCTATTGTCAGTTTTGCAGCAAGGGATCTTATTAGGGGGTTGCTTGTAAAGGAACCTCAGCACAGATTGGCATATAAAAGAGGGGCTACTGAGATTAAGCAACATCCCTTTTTGAAGGTGTGAATTGGGCATTGATCCGGTGTGCTACCCCTCCAGAGATACCAAAGCCAGTAGAGTTTGAGAAGATACCTTCCCCAGCTTCATCAGCCAGTGAAAAGGCCGTTCACCATATGTCAATACCTGATCAGAAAGGTTCTGGTAATTACCTTGAGTTTGATTTCTTCTAGTGACAGACAATATTGATTGCAAAAGCTTTCTGTTAGGGGAGGAACTATTTTCCAATGTTTCAGGAACAGGTGATGAGGAGTTGTATATTTGTTTTTATTGGCTGTTTTCAGTTTTAAATTTGTATGGCATAATTAAAGCATTGCTTCTCTGTCACCTCCAAGTTTTTAAAAGAATATTTCCCAAGTCCCTACTAATTGACTATGAACTTGGGCCTGCTAATGGTGGTGTTAGTATAAAGTTGTGGAAAAGGCAAATGCAGTCCTCTATAGTCTATAGACAGACATGAAAAGTGTAAAATTGTTCAGATGATTTATTTTTTCTTAACGATTACTTTCAAAAGATGGGCACTCATGGTTTGCACCAGCTCCATTTGAGTGGTAAGCCTAGCCATACATACATACAGACAGGCAACTTTCGTTGCGCATGTTTTGCACAAGCTAGAGTGTTGTATTTTATCGAGCAATTGTTTCCTCTCTTCACAATTGTATTAGTGGTTCTAAAAGTAGTGTCATCAATATAATTGCATATTTATTTATTTATTTAAGTTTTTATTTTAGTTTTCCATGCTTATAATCTAGAGAGAAATATTAAATTCAGAAGAAATCTTATCAAATTATAAAAACCTAATTTTTGTGTACAAAAAAACAACAACTAACTTTTAGTTTGATTTTTAACAGATAACCTTACTATGTAACACCATCCATATCGTCTGAACCACCAAGAACACGTGCACATGTATTTTAAAATAATATGTTAATGCAATTGATAATACTTTATTAATTATTTATTGTATAAGGAAACAAATATATATTCTAATGAGACCACTACTGTTTTTATATGTACAAACACTTCTTTTTCTAACTGTCTGAGTAAAGATTGAAGGTAATAAAGGATGTATCCTATGAGTAATGAAATCAGTAAGTAGAATATCTCTAGTATAACACACTCAAAAAAAGCCTTATACATATTTAATATTTACTCATCTTGGTGATAAATGTCTGGACCTAAGTAACCACATAGGATTGGATAGAAAGCGCCAAAATGGGACAAAACCACGGGAGTCATCTTCTTCATGTGTAACTCTGGAACTGGTAGTACTGTCTGTGAAGCTTGATGAAGTGCACCTAATCATGTGGTCAACCACTTCTGTTCCTTCGCATATGATTTTAACATCACAGCTTTTTTGTGCATCCTTCAGTACCTTGTCTGCTATGGCATTTCGCCTTCCAGACCCCGATTTTCTACTCATCCAAATAATAAAATAAATTAGAAAATTGGTATTATTACTATTATAAATTTACTCTCATCTGTGGACTGCAGACATGGCACCTTAAGTTAGATTTGGCAGTTCCAATCACCAATTTCCTTATATTAAGATCCCCAACAACATCCACGATGGCTTTGGCAATGTTGTCACCCTCAATAAGCATCACCTCCACCTTAACCTGTTTGTTTAGTAATGTTAGTATCCTCAAATCAGTGCATAATAAGCATAAAAAAGTCCAGAAGAAGTCATCAGAGATATATATGTCAAGTTTTCCAAGCAGGGAATTCTTTACCTTTGAATCAACACATAGGTCGATGAACTTTTGAAGGAGCAATTTCCTCTTACCTCTCTCTTGGGTCAAGTACATGTTAACATACTCTGGATTTATATTACTCCTTGGAATTTTTCCCACTGTTATTATATATTCAGAACAATATAGTATTAGCCACACACACAAAGACACAGAATGATGATAACAAGTAATAAATGCTGTTTCCTTACATAAGCAACTTATGTTAGAAATAATTTGTGTGTATGTTAAACCAATAAAACTCTTGACATATTTCTCTAAACAGTTTAAACTAACAAGTAACCTATCTTATATGGGGATTTGATTATGAAGGGGTTTATTTGACCATGATCATGATCTTCTGCATCCATAGATAAGGAAAAAGACAAATTGAGTGCAAATTAAACTAAATTAAAAGAGAAGAGTACATGACTTTACATGGAGTTGGAATGAACTTGATTTCAGGGAAAACGTGTATGAGATAGACGGTGGTGGTAGAGGGTGTGACGGCATGCTTCAACGCCCAGGAAAGCGCTTCCATGCTTGAATCTCCATGGTCGTCCACAGCCACGTAAACATCATCTTTCCAGTTGTGAATATCAAGAGAGAACACAGTGCTCTCACAGTCACAGTCACAGTCTTCTATTGTTGTATCCAAAGCCTCCTTCAGATTGATCTCAAACAGCTCCTCCGAATCTTCGGAGACGAGGCTGTAATCAAACACTTGGTTTCTCTTGAACCCAATAAAGCTGCAACTGCAGCTGCTGGTTTCTTCATCAGCATCGTGGTGCAAGCACTCATCATGCTCCCTTTCCCTCGACCTTGTTGCCATCATATCATCTTGGTTTCTTTTCTTTTCTCCACTTGTGATCGGAATTAAGAAAGAAATCAACAACGATTTTGGGTTACAACTTCACCACATAAGCGTACTTAAAGGCAATCAATAGCATTGGAGTTGTTACATTGCGTACAAAGAAAATTGCAAATCATTCATTGACTACCATATATATCTTCTGAGTGTACCATATTAAAGTCATATATATATATACACCAAGTATGCCACACAGCTCCATTAAAGTCAAAACAAAACACATGCTTAGATTAATATAAACTATGTTTTTAATGATATATACATTCGCTTTCATAAGGAGTGATTACGTAACATTAAAAGGATATCTTGACACCACAATAATTTATTTATGTCACTAAAATGACAATAGAAAATTCCATATCTCGAGCAATGACCGAGAAATTAAACAATATTGAATAATGAAGAATAAGGAAAAGGTCGCATCGCAAGTAAACAATATTTTGGCAAGGAAGCATCCTACATGCTGCAGAGAATATTCATATTTGACCGAGGAAAAAAAATATAAGAAGGATGAGGAAAACAACAAAATAGGTTTGGGACTTAATTATATAGTTTTTTTTTAGGTAAAGGGACTTAATTATATTTAGTATTTAGGGAACAACCATGTAATTATTGGTGTAATTCAGTTAGTTAGAATGACAGTTATGTTTGTTAATTCAGTTAGTTTGTTAGAGGTAAAATAGCTAAAGTAGTTAGAGTCTATCCCAGCCAAATATGGGACTTATGGTTTGTGTATAAATACAGTAAAATGAATGAAATTTGGGTATGATGATGCACATTCACACATCAGTCTTGCATTCTGTTTTCTTTCTCTGATCTTTTCTTTCGAGTGTGTGTGAGAGATAGTTTGCATCAACAGTGGTATCTAGAGCTGTGTTTCTTGATCCTGGTTCCTGAAAGAACAGCATGGCATCTAATGGAAATATTCCCTTGAATCTCCCAACCTTGACCTCAAAGAACTATGACAGATGGAAGGCACAAATGAGAGTTCTTTTTCGATTTCAAGAAGTTCTTGAAATTGTGAATGATGGATACAGGGAACCGCCAGAATCCCACCGATGAACAAAGAACCGCCCATCAAGCAAGCCGAAGAAGGATGCTAAAGCCCTCTTCTTGATTCAACAATGCATGGATTCGATAATCGGGAGAAGATTTCATCGCAGAAACGCAAAGCAAGCATGGGACAACTTGACTCGGTTCTATGAGGGTGCGACAAGTTAAAGAAAGTCAAACTGCAGGCCCTAAGAAGGCGAGATGAGAGCTGCAGATGACTGATCAAGAAAGTGTAGGTGAGTACTTTACTAGATTGATAGCACTTACAAACCAAATGAAATCTTGTGGTGAGACTCTATCAACTGTAATGATAATTGAAAAGGTGTTAAGAACACTAACCACTAGATTTGATCAAGTGGTTGTTGTATTGGAAGAATCCAAGGATCTGGCTACTATGAGGATTGAAGAGCTTCATGCATCTCTTGAAGCCTGAGAGCTGAGGCTCAATGAGAGAAATCCTGTGAAGACTGAGCAAGCTCTTCAAGCTCAGTCCAAACAGAAAGGAGGAGATGGGGGAAAGAATTACAAGGGCAAAGGAAAGTGGAAAAAAAATAAATGGAAGAATCAAGAAAAAGGCCAAGGCAGTAGCACTAAGCAGAATCACAATGATGAAAGCTCCAAGAAATATGAGGGGAGCAGAAACAATGATAAAAGAAGAGTTCCAAGAAAGGATGTGCAGTGCTACAACTGTCAGAAATATGGTCATTATGCAAATGAGTGCAGAGGCAAGAAGGTGCCAAGAAAGCGTGAAGAGGCACAAATGGCTCATGAGGAAGATTCTGACTCAGATGAAGTCCTCTTGATGGCTACCACTAGCTCAGAAAATGCAAAATCTGAGTTATGGTATCTTGATACAGGATGTTCTAATCATATGTCTGGCCATAAGGAATGGTTCACAAACCTTGATGAGAATGTGAAGAGCAAGGTTAGATTTGCTCGACAATAGCACATCAGAATCTGCAAGGAATGGGGAGAGTAATGATCCAGCGAGAAGAATGGGCGAGATGCTGCCATTGCTGATGTATTGTATGTTCCCAATATGAAGAACAATCTACTAAGCCTTGGTCAGTTACTGGAAAGAGGCTACTCAATGAAAATGGAGCATAGTCAATTGAAGGTATTTGATAACAAAGGAAGACTAGTCCTGAAAGCTCCTTTGTCAAAAAATAGGACTTTCAAGATTGGTGTTCAAGTGATGCAGCATCAGTGTCTAGCCAATGAATGCAGCAGTGAAACTTGGCTGTGGCATCACAGGTTTGGACATCTGAATTTCAGAAGTCTTGGCCTGTTAAAGAGCAAGAACATGGTTAAAGGCCTTCCCACCATTGTGCAACCAAAGGAAGTGTGTGCTGATTGCTGTGAGTCCAAGCAGACAAGGAAATCTTACAAATCTGAAATTCCAACCAGGGCAAATGAGAAACTTGCTGTCATTTCCTCAGATGTGTGTGGTCCCTTTGAGGTAACTTCTCTTGGTGACAACAGTTATTTTGTTTCCTTTATTAATGAGTTTACAAGGAAAATGTGGTTGTATCTCTGATGAGTGTGATTTTACCTCATTTTTCATGTACATTTCTGCATGCATTTGCATATAGTTAGGCCAATTTAGTGTTGATTTTGTATAGTTTTTCCTTTGGAACGGATGAGGTGGTTTCTGGTGTTGTTTTGCAGGATTTAATGGAAAAATGCCCAGGAATCAGCCTTGGTGGAGCTTGGATGAAAAAGGAGATTAGAAGTGAAGATTATGAGCCAAGCAGAGAGTATCACGGCCTGGCCGTGATGGCCCTCACGGCCGTGAGGGAGCAGTAGCTGAAGGAAGATTGAGCCAAAAGTCAGAAGCTGTCACGGCCTGGCCGTGATGGCTATCACGGTCGTGACCTGCTAGTTGGAAAAGTCAGAAACGATCACGGCCTGGCCGTGATGACCATCACGGCCGTGATGAATAAGTGAATGAAGAGGCGCCCAAGTCAGAGACCATCACGGCCTGGCCGTGATGGCTGTCACGGCCGTGACGGGCGACGGACCTATAAATAAACCTGCACTGAACAGAAAAAAAGGAACTTTTTGACCTAAAATAAGCTGCACTTGGAGGCAGGCTGAGGCTGGTGGCTGGAGAGGGTTTCTACCCAAAAAGGGGGGCATTTTCTCTGCTCTTGGATGGAGAGAAGATTGGAGGAAGCTTGTCTATGAGTGTTCTCCATCCCTTCTCTTTTTCCTTTTTTGTATTTCCTTATCATGAGTAGTTAAATCCCCATTGTTGGGGTTAGATGTAATTGTCTGAACTTGTTGTAATTGATTTGGTATTTTAATACAAGTTTCTATTTCGTATGAGTATGTGATTCTGTGTTTAATGCTTTCCTTGGATTAGCTACCCATAGGAATGATTTGTTGCTTTGATAGATGACTGGAAGGTTGGTATTAAGGCATGCTCATGAATCATATGCCAAGTAGGTCAAGAATCTAGACATAGGTGTTGGCTGCTTGCAATCTTATAAGTCTTAACTTAATGCAAAATCTCATTTTATTCCACCTAAGACATTAGGGTTTAATTTGGGGTTTTAGGCTCAATGCACCTAAGACATTAGGCTTGAGTAATTTAGAAAAGGCTTGATTGGCATAATTGAATTAGGACTTGTGTTAGAAGCCATTTCATTGCAACTAAGGGAGGATTAGTGTAGTCTAACCCTGACAATTCTAGCCATATCCCTGTTTGCATACCAAGTGTTCGACAAAATTCCAAAAAGACAAAAAAATATTTTATTTCTTTATTTTCCGTTCAATCTCTCAGATTATCGTTTAGTCTAGATAGTTATCGAATTTGCGAATTGGTAATTGACATCCAATTCCTGTGGATACGATAACCGGTCTCACCACCGTATTACTTGATTGCGACAAGGTGCACTTGCCTTGATTTATATATCTCTAAAATTCACGCATCAAGTTTTTGGCGCCGTTGCCGGGGATTGGTTTTGTCAATATCAGTAGTAACAAATGAGACAACTAGTTTAGACATTTTTTTTATTTTATTTTTCTGTATATATTTGATATCTTTCTTTTGTTAGTTTTGTATATATTTGTTTTTGTATTTCTTTGATCTTGTGCTTAATTGTCTGTGAGGTGAAAAAAATTGATTGGATAGGATCATGGACTACAATTGGTATCCACCACCTGATGCAGAAAGTGAGATAACTGAGTTGCAGCTGCGGGTAGATATGCTGCAGTTGGCCGTAAAAATCCAACAAGTGAGTGATGAGCTGTCAAGGGCAACTGTCCCTCCTCCACCAATGGTAGTTTGTTCTGAATGGGGAAATCAACTTCCCAACACTCCTACTCCATGGTGGGGGAACCCTCCAAACAATGCTTTGATGGATGAAGGGGAACATTGGGAATCTTCCACACCTTGGAATGATGAGCCATCCCCATTGGAAGTTGCTTGGGAGAACTTCAAATCCGCATTCCCAGTCGAGGTTGAGCAACCTATCTCGGATAGTCAACCTCACTTAGAGGCCGTTTTGGAGAACTTCATGGCAACAACAATGGAAGAATTCAAGAATCAAGAAGATGCCATTCAAGTCTCGGCACGTATTGAGGAATTCTCTAACCTACTATCCAAAATGCCAGATGAGGACTTGATGGATGATGATGAAGATGATGCAATGATGGATGAGGAGGAAGAAGAAGAAGTGGGAGCAACCGAGTCAAGAAGTGAAGACCCTGTTTTGGAGAACATAGTTGCACCACTCCCCATTGAACCCTTGACTAAAGAGCCTGAAAGGAAGAGGCATTTGGAGGATAGCTATGTCACCATGCTCGGGGATGATGAAGAACTTGTGAAATTAAATGATGCTATTAGCCCCTATGCATGTGTGGAATGTGATGGGAGAAACACTTGTGTGGTTTGTGCGGAGATTTCTGCATATTTGGAAGGTGATGGATTTGGCGATGCTGAGAGTAAAGATGGTACAGAAGCCAGAACAGCACCAATGATCCTCTCGATTTGTTTGCCACCTCATATTTTAAAGCAGTCAACAATGGAGTTCATGCCTCTACCTGAGGTTGAACCCCATTTTTATTGGGAAGATTTTATGGATAAAGGGGTCATCTTTGACCCGAGTGGAATTGAAAAGCGCTTCCCATTTGAAGAAGTCGGCATGAATTCCGAGTGCTCACTTCCACATTTTTGCTGCAAATCGTGGGATCCAGGTGAAGGATCTCACATGGTTAGCATTCCTTGGTCCTTATACCACAGGTTATGGGATCCAGGTGGATGCTTCTTGATGAGTCAAGCTAGTGACGTTAAAGAAGCGCTTATTGGGAGGCAACCCAACTTTTCTTAACCCTTCTCTTTAGTTAGTTTTTGTTTTTGATTTTCAACCTCTTGAATAATTTGAGAAGCTCAAGAGGTTTGTTAATAATGTTGTTAAGTGTCTTCAGATTTTGAATAAAGGAAGGAGAAAAAGAGCAGGGAGAAATAAAGCCAGAAAAGCAAAGTCAGCACCCGCTACCGCCTCGGTAAGCCGTTCCAATTTTTTTGCTTTATTTTATTTTTCTCTCCTCTCCAACTTGATTGTTTACATTGGGGACAATGTAAATCTTTAAGGTTGGGGTAGGGGTATTTTGCATATGTTCATATCTTGCATTGTAAATGTTGCATTCATATAGGGTTAGTCTTACATGATCACATGAATTGCTTGCCCCTGCTTAGATTGAGCATCTGATTGTGAGAGCTAAGTGCCAATAAATTGTGATAGTGGATTTTGAACCCAATTCTGTTTATTCTTGTGATATAGCTGCAAATGAATATGCTTGAGATGATCTTGGATAGTTGCTGATTAGCATATGTTTCTTTAGACTTGTGTTTTTCACTGGTTCTTGAACTGATAAATGTGAGCTTTTGAGCCATTAGGGGGTACTCACTAAATCTGCCCCCATTCTTTGTGTTGAGTGTTATTCCTCTTGGTTTGTTTTCTCTAGAACTTGACTTAAAACCATTTTGAAGCTTAGAAAATTTTTGGAAACATTTTTGAAAATGATAGAGGCAATAGGTATTTTTCTGGCCTTCTGAGCTTTGAATGTGTAAATGCTACCCTTAGTTGCCCAATTTTGAGCCAAAATGAAAAAAAATGCTTTTCTTGGTACCCTGAAAAATTTTGATACATATACTTGATAAGGGACCTTCTAAAGTATCACAAAAAGGGTGAAAAAGGTAGTTGAAAGTTTGGGATGAAAGAATCAGTAAAAAAAAAAAAAAAAAAAAAATTCTCCCCTTCTCCAAATAAAAAGAAAAAAAGAAAAAATTAAAAATAAATAGAGAAGGGGAGGACAAAAAGAAAATAAAAGAAAAAAGAAAGCAAAGAAAGGTGGAAAGTGAATTGAAAACCCAAGAAGGTATTTTAGAAGGTCATGTTTGCAATGCTTGATACTTGGTTTAGCCTTTTGAAATATCCCTTTCTTGTTATCCCCACCTAAAGATTAATCCCATGGCCACGTTACAACCAATTAAAGACCTCTTGATTCTTAAGTGTTTTTCATAAATAAAGTGGAGATTTGGTTGATAGTCAAGCATATGGTAGGAATCATTCCTTGAGGAAAATGGAGCGAATTGTATATATACTTGAACACTTGAGTGAGTGAGGCAAGAAAGAGAGCCAAGCAAATAAACAAGCTTGGGGTGAGCTTCAAGTGAGCAAGAGTGCCCGAATCAGTGAGGATGTGAGTCTAGGAAACTTAAGCCCCTAATTGGACTTGAATTGATTGTCTCTTGTTGAAATAATTGAATGCCTGTTACTTGGATCATTTTACTCGGGTTCTTGGTTCACTATCCATGCTTTGACTGTTTATCTCTTCTGGCCTTAGTTTTTGCTCGAGGACAAGCAAAGTCTTAAGCTTGGGGTGATTTGATGAGTGTGATTTTACCTCATTTTTCATGTACATTTCTGCATGCATTTGCATATAGTTAGGCCAATTTAGTGTTGATTTTGTATAGTTTTTCCTTTGGAACGGATGAGGTGGTTTTCGGTGTTGTTTTGCAGGATTTAATGGAAAAATGCCCGAGGAATCAGCCTTGGTGGAGCTTGGATGAAAAAGGAGATTAGAAGTGAAGATTATGAGCCAAGCGAGAGAGTATCACGGCCTGGTCGTGATGGCCCTCACTACCGTGAGGGAGCAAAGAGTGAAGGAAGATTGAGCCAAAAGTCGGAAGTGTCACTCACGGCCTGGCCGTGATGGCTATCACGGCCGTGACCTCGCTAGTTGGAAAAGTCGAAACGATCACGGCCTGGTGTGTGATGACCATCACTACCGTGATGAATAAGTGAATGAAGAGGCGCCCAAGTCGGGAGACCATCACGGCCGGGCGTGATGATGGTTGTCACGGCCGTGACGGGCGACGGACCTATAAATAACCCTGCACTGAACAGAAAAAAAGGAACTTTTTGACCTAAAATAAGCTGCACTTGGAGGCATGCTGAGGCTGGTGGCTGGAGAGGGTTTCTACCCAAAAAGGGGGGCATTTTCTCTGCTCTTTGATGTAGAGAAGATTGGAGGAAGCTTGTCTATGAGTGTTCTCCATCCCTTCTCTTTTTCCTTTTTGTATTTCCTTATCATGAGTAGTTAAATCCCCATTGTTGGGGTTAGATGTAACTCGTCTCGAACTTGTTGTAATTGATTTGGTATTTTAATACAAGTTTCTATTTCGTATGAGTATGTGATTCTCGTGTTTAATGCTTTCCTTGGATTAGCTACCCATAGGAATGATTTGTTGCTTTGATAGATGACTGGAAGGTTGGTATTAAGGCATGCTCATGAATCATATGCCAAGTAGGTCAAGAATCTAGACATAGGTGTTGGCTGCTTGCAATCTTATAAGTCTTAACTTAATGCAAAATCTCATTTTATTCCACCTAAGACATTAGGGTTTAATTTGGGGTTTTAGGCTCAATGCACCTAAGACATTAGGCTTGAGTAATTTAGAAAAGGCTTGATTGGCATAATTGAATTAGGACTTGTGTTAGAAGCCATTTCATTGCAACTAAGGGAGGATTAGTGTAGTCTAACCCTGACAATTCTAGCCATATCCCTGTTTGCATACCAAGTGTTCGACAAAATTCCAAAAAGACAAAAAAATATTTTATTTCTTTATTTTCCGTTCAATCTCTCAGATTATCGTTTAGTCTAGATAGTTATCGAATTTGCGAATTGGTAATTGACATCCAATTCCTGTGGATACGATAACCGGTCTCACCACCGTATTACTTGATTGCGACAAGGTGCACTTGCCTTGATTTATATATCTCTAAAATTCACGCATCAATCTCATTAAAAGGAAGAATGATGTGTTAAGTGTTTTTCAAAAGTTCAAATTAATGGTTGAAAAGCAAAGTGGGAAGGCAATCAAGGTGTTGAGGACTGATGGATGAGGTGAGTATGTCTCACATGAATTTCAGGAATTCTGTGACCAAGAGGGAATCATACATGAGGTGATAGCTCCATATACACCTCAACATAATGGAACTGCAGAAAGGAGAAACAGAACTCTTCTTGATATGACAAGAAGCATGCTGAAAGCAAAGAAAATGCCTGCCTATTTTTGTGGTGAAGCAGTGGCAACCGCAACCTATATCTTGGATAGAAGTCCAACCAAGAGGCTGCAAGGCATGACACCTGAGGAAGCATGGTCAGGTAACATGCCTAATGTAAGCCACTTTCAAATTTTTGGCTCATTATGCTATAGGCATGTACCTGAACAACTTAGAAAGAAACTTGATGATAGAGCTGAGAAGATGATCCTTCTAGGTTATCATTCAACTGGATCTTATAAGTTGTTTGACCCTAAGAAGAAGAAAATTGTGATCAGTAGTGATGTTGTGATTGATGAAAAGAAAAATTGGAATTGGGAAGCAGGCAAGGTTGATAATAATGCTAACAGCATACTGATGCAGTGTGAAGATGATCAAGAAGATGTGGAAGCTGCTGCAGAAACTCATATCAGAAGGTCACAAAGAGAAAGACATGCACCACCAAGATTCAATGAGTATGAGCTGTTTCCAGACTCTTCAATTACAACAGAAGGTGAGCTGGTGCACTTTGCACTGTTAGCTGAAGCTGAGCCTGTCAGTTTTGAGCAGGCTATGGAAAGTCCAAATTGGAGAAATGCCATGCTGGAGGAAATCAGATCAATTGAAAAGAATGAGACCTGGGAATTGGTGACCTTGCCAAAACAGAAGAAACCTATTGATGTAAAATGGGTTTACAAAACAAAAGTGAAGCCTAATGGTGATATTGCCAAGCATAAGGCCAGGTTAGTTGCTAAAGGTTTCCTACAGAAACCTGGTCTGGATTTCTATGAAGTTTTTGCACCTGTTGCACGAATTGAAACAATAAGACTTGTGGTTGCATTGGCAAGCCTCAAAGGTTGGTCATTGTACCAACTTGATGTGAAATCTGCCTTTTTAAATGGTCCACTAGAGGAGGAAGTATATGTTTCTCAGCCCCCTGGCTACATTGTAAAAGGGCATGAAAACAAAGTTTACAAGTTGAAGAAGGCCCTATATGGCCTAAAACAGGCCCCAAGAGCCTGGAATATGAGAATTGAGGGCTTTCTAAAGCAACTGAGATTTTTAAAATGCACCACAGAACATGGTGTGTATGTCAGGCATGCATCTACAACAAACACACTTATAGTATGCTTATATGTTGATGATCTGCTGGTAACAGGAAGCAGTGAAGTTGAAATTGCTGAGTTCAAAAACAGAATCATGAAGGAATTTGAAATGAGTGATTTGGGGGTGCTATCCTATTTCCTTGGCATTGAATTTACTCATACAAGCAAGGGTATCTTCATGAGCCAAAGGAAATATGCTGAAGATGTACTAAAGAGGTTTAGTATGCTCGATTGTAATCCTGCAAGTACACCTGCAGAGGCTGGAATCAAGCTGCAAAAGGATGGAACTGATGGAGCAGTGGATCCTACTCACTACAAGCAAATGGTAGGTTTCTTAAGATACCTGTGCAACACTAGGCCTGACTTAGCCTATAGTGTTGGTATGACTAGTAGATACATGGAGCATCCAAAGGTGTCTCATCTCACTGCAGCCAAGAGGATCCTTAGATATGTCAAAGGAACTCTTGGATTTGGCATTCTTTATCCTAACTCAAGTGGAAGTGCAGCCGAATTGTTTGGCTACCGTGACTCTGATTGGTGTGGTGACAAAGATGATAGGAAAAGCACCACAGGCTATGTGTTTATGATTGGAGGCAAACCAATAAGTTGGTGTTCAAAGAAGCAAACAGTTGTTGCCTTATCATCCTGTGAGGCTGAATATGTTGCAGCCTCAATAGGTGCTTGTCAAGCTCTATGACTGGAAACATTACTAGAAGAACTGAAGTTGAGAGAAGCCAATCCAGTGAAGCTCCTAATTGACAACAAGTCAGCTATTGACTTGGCAAAACATCCAATTGCTCATGGCAGGAGCAAACACATAGAAACCAAGTATCACTTCCTTCGTGATTAAGTCAGCAAGGGTAAACTGATGATGCAGCATTGTAGTACTGATGTACAAGTTGCTGACATACTGACTAAGCCTCTGAAGAATGCAAGGTTTGCAGAATTGAGAAGTATGCTAGGAGTGCAGCCTATGACTAATCTGAATTAGGGGGTGTATTGGTGTAATTCAGTTAGTTAGAATGGTAGTTATGTTTGTTAATTCAGTTAGTTTGTTAGAGGTAAAATAGCTAAAGTAGTTAGAGTCTATCCCAGCCAAATATGGGACTTATGGTTTGTGTATAAATACAGCAAAATGAATGAAATTTGGGTATGATGATGCACATTCACACATCAGTCTTGCATTCTGTTTTCTTTCTCTGATCTTTTCTTTCGAGTGTGTGTGAGAGATAGTTTGCATCAACAGTAATTACAACCACTTCATCTCCTAAAAAGTAAGTATAATAATACTAATAATAATAATAATTAAATTTCAAGAAAATTAATTGTAACTTTTATAATATAAGAAAGATTAATGTTTGTCTTTTGTAAATATGTAATCGTCATTTATATTATATATAGAATATATATATATATATATATATATATATATATATATAAAAGATCATGTGTGATGATATTCTAATAATCTCTAGGTCGAGCAATAATTATAGCATTCAAGTCTTACAGTTTTTATTGTTTAAAAAGGTGCGTATTTATATGCACAACAATATTATATGGATTAATGAATTCGGCCAGCAAAGTTTCTCATCCTAACTATATTATCCCCCTTCCGCCAAAGTACTAATTCTAAATTCAACCATTTCACACTGAAATTGATGTTAAAGAATGAAGTTTGTAGTGAGCATAACAACCAGAATTATACCAATCAGGATTTAATTGATATCATATTGATAGTATAAAGATTTTTTATACTCTCAATCAATCAGAATTTAATAAATCAATAAAAAAATTTGATTTTCATCCTAAACACCTTAAAAATTATTTATACAATGAATTCTGATTAATTAGTTGATAGTGTAAAAAACTTTACACTAACAATACGTAACAATTAAACTCTTCTAAATTCAACCATTTCACACTGAAATTGATGTTAAAGAATGAAGTTTGTAGTGAGCGATAACACTTCGAAAACCTTTATACTCTTTTTTTTTTTTAAGAAAAAAATCTTTATACTCTATTCACACGCATAGACACTAATACTATTTGTTTATTTACAGTATTTAAAATTTATTTATATACAAATATTTTATTTAACAACTATAATCATATTTAGTTAAAGCAAATATGAAACTTATATATCAAATTTTATTTCTTGAGAAAAAAATGCAGATTAATAGGCCAATTCCCTAATAAAAATGTTATATTATTTATTATTAGTTTAATTTTGATACATTACTTTATATTGTCATATAATCACAAATCATCCTATGTGTGACTTTTAATATAGTTATGACAAAAGTTAAACATTTTTTAATGATTGAGTAATTTATAATTGATTGATACTGTAAAAACGCGTATACCAATTAAATCATATTTTTATTATATTATCTAAAATATGTTTATATTTTAAAATAAAAAAATTACATTTTATCATAATATATTTTATTAAATGCAATAAAAACATAAATATTTGAAGTGCAACTAACACTTTTTTGATATATTTTGTCCCAGCAGCAGATTCTTGAGTTTTTTTTTTATCAACCAATCTACCCCTTTTTCTTTGTAGCTGGGAAGTCGGCTTCCCCAATGACGATTTCCTAATAGTTTTTATTTTTTGATTTGTAATTAAATAATTTAAAACTAAAAATTACAAGTGAGAAGTCGACACTTCTAAAACTAACTTCTCAATATAATAATAAAAAAGAGGTGTATTTTGGTATTTAATTTAAAAAGGGGTATGTATAATTTTTTTTATAGGTCATTGGTAAAAAAAAAACCACACACACATGGGTGGTTTCAAAGTCTCGATGCTAATTAATTTATCCCAAATGAAAAAGTTTTGAGAGACAGCTTATGTTTTGAGAAGGTTATAATTGTTAACGATTGTCCTAAGGATATTGACTAATTATTTCAATAAAAACAATTTTTAATAGATAACTAAAGATAACATTTACCAAAACATTGAATGGTACTAATTAAAGAATTAAGAAAATAATTTTTTTAATGAAACATTTTTTTCTGCATATTCCTTAATTAATACCTTTAGAACATTGATTAGCACGATCCTTTATTTATTTTTTTTATACAAAATTAGCATGAGCTTTTAAAAATTTAATAAAAAGTAACTATATATATATATATATATATATTTATCACATTTTGATAATAATATTGTTTTTAAAAAAATATGATCAATGTCTTTAGAATACTGATGCAATTATCAAAAGGTTATTCTTCCACTATCATTTGTATAGAACTATAGATTTGATTTTCAATTTTTTTCTTTTACAAAAATCTATTTTTACTAATATCTAATAATATATTGGTAGAAGACGATTGACTGAGCCATTAATTTATAAGAAAACAATTATTTCAAAGTTTATAGTTTATTTATATTATTTAAACAGTAAATTTAATATTAATTTACATATAACTCAATAATAGTTTTTTTGATAACACAAAGTTTAGTTTTAGGGGCTCATCCCCATCGTAAGACCAATAAATACCACCATCAACCTCAAAAAAAATTTTGGTGGAACTTACATATCGCTTATCATTAGCAGTGACTAATCTCTGCGAGAACCGGTTGGACACATAAGGTGAGTTCTCCCTTCCTAACTAGGTTTTCTCCATACACAAGAATCAGGATTCGAACCCTTGACCATTTGCTTAATGTAAAATTACACTATCAAGAATGAATGAATTTTTCATTGATCAAAACTGTGTATGACTTGAGTTACAAATAGGTGCTGCCTCTTGCATATTATATAGGCAACCCAATAAGGCAAAGTGATATAAAAAAGATAAATGTAAAAAAAAGAAAAAAAGTAAAAGAAGGGAAAGGGAGAACAAGGGAATTCTACACTCCCCCTCAAGTTGGGGCATGTAGATTTTTAATGCCTAACTTGCTAATCAGGAATTCAAATCTTTCCCTTCCTAGTGGCTTGGTAAAAATGTCAGCCACTTGATCTTTACTTCCAACTTTCACGGCTTCTATCTCATGTGATTGGATTCGTTCCCTCACAAAGTAGCAGTCCATCTCAACATGTTTAGTTCTTTCATGGTAAACCGGATTCATGGCTATGTGGAGGGCAGCTTGATTGTCACAAAACATGCGAGTTGGCTCAGTTTGAGTAGCTTGCAATTCACTTAGCGACCATCACAATGACATTAGCTCACCGGCGGTGGCAGCCATGGACCTATACTCGCTTCGCAGAAGACTTTGCCACGACCGATTGCCTTTTGGTCCTCCGTGAGATGGGTGAGTCTCCAAGCATGATGAAGTACCCAAGTGCACGATCTTCTAGTGAGGGGACAACCACCCCCACCTGCATCACAGTAAGCTTGGAGCTTGAGATTGCCTTTGCTGGTCAAGAGAATTCCTTGTCCGGGTGTTGTTTTTAGGTATCTAAGAATTCTCTCTGCTGCATCCATGTGAACTCGTTTGGGAGAATTCATGTATTGGCAAAGGGTATTCACAGCATATTGTATATCTGGTCTGGTGATGGTCAAGTACAGGAGCTTTCCCAACAAGCTTCTGTATCTGGAGGCATCCGAGTCTGGTTCATCTTCTTTCACCTTGAGGTTGCAGTTCTGCTCCATAGGAAAGGCACTTGGTCTGCTATTCTCCATTTTAGTTTCTTTGAGAATGTCCAGGGTATACTTTCTCTGGCTCAACACTATGCCTTCTGCTGATCTTGCCACTTCAATGCCCAGGAAGTACTTGAGAGTTCCTAGGTCCTTGATGCTGAAAGATTGATCAAGTTGCTTCTTAACTTTGGTCATAAATTGGAGATCATTACCTGCTAGAATTACATCATCTACATAGATGAGAGCAGCGAGGAAGACTTCATTATCTCTGTAGATGAAGAGGGAGTTGTCTGCCCGAGATTGCATGAATCCCATGGTCTGAAGGGTGGTGGTGAATTTCTGGTACCGGTTTCTGGATGCTTGCTTCAGTCCATAAAGGGACTTCCTAAGCTTGCAAACTCTGGTTTCTCCCTTCTTAGCAAAGCCCTGCGGAATCTTCATGTAAATTTCCTCTTCTAGGTCTCCATGTAGGAAGGCATTATTCACATCAAGTTGGTGAATAATCCATCCTTTCTTTGCTGCAATGGACAAAGAAGCACCTTACAGTGACAAGCTTGGCAACTGGTGCATATGTCTCATGGAAGTCTTCTCCTTCCTTTTGTGTAAAGCCCCTTGCTACAAGCCTGGCCTTATATCTTTCCACATCTCCATTGGGTTTGAACTTTATCTTGTAGATCCATTTTGAATCCACAGTGTTTTTGCCTGCTGGTAATGGTTCCAAGGTCCAGGTCTGGTTCTGCTCCAAGGCTTGGATTTCCCGCTGCATTGCATCTCTCTAATGTTGTTGTGTTATTGCCTGTTTAAAGGATTTTGGCTCATCTTTTGAGGAGATGGCAGCTAAGAAGGCTTGGTGAGTGGTAGACAGATTATTATATGTAACATAATTGGATATAGGATACAAGACATTGTTACCTGAAGGAGGGTTAGATGCAGGGTGCAAAATGGAAGATGGGAGTTCAACTTGATACTCATTCAAATGTTTAGGTAAATGTCTAACCCTTTCACTCTGTCTCTGATTGTTATGGAAGGTTTCTTCCATATTGCCAGCAGTGCCATCTTCAGTAACTTGTTCTTCAACAACAGGAATCTGCAAATCCTTGTTGCACAAGTTTTCTTGTTCAGTATTGTCCCTGTTGTTGAGTCTTATGTGATCAACTGGGTCTTCCCAATAAGTGTCACCATTGTTGCACCGGTTTTCATTGTCATTGGTGTTAGACAAGTTCTTAAAAGGGAATTCTGTTTCAGAGAAAACTACATCTCTGGAAACAGATACAGTTTTGTTCATGAGATCATAGACCTTATAGCCTTTCTGTCCAGTGGGGTACCCAAGAAAGACACAAGCTCTCCCCCTTTCATCAAACTTCCCTTCCCTCCTAGTTTTCAAGGCATAAACTAGACAGCCAAAAACTCTAGGGTGATCATAACTAGGTTTTCTTCCAAATATGATTTCATAAGGGGTTTGGTTCTTAATGACTTTGGAGGGAAGTCTGTTGATGATGTGCACAGCAGTCTGCACACATTCACCCCAAAAATGGACAGGAAGGCCGGAATGGAATCTGATAGCCCTAGCCATTTCTAGGATGTGTGTATGCTTTCTTTCTACAACTCCATTTTGTTGTGGAGTGTAGGTGCAGGTTAGTTCCATTAAAATCCCCTTTTGTTCGTAGAATTTCTGCATACTACTAGCTGAAATTCAAGGCCATTGTCAGACCTTATTCTCTTGATCTTCTTATGAAATTGATTTTCAATCATACATATAAAGGTTTGAAGACAATGATCAACTTCATTTTTGTGTTTCATAAGGTAAACCCACACTCCTCTACTAAAGTCATCAACAATAGTCAAGAAGTCATACAGATGCTCTCTCTCATGCATTTCTGCAAACAGTTTCTGGGCATCACACTTGCATCCTCCACATTTACATTCAGGCCAGGGTGAAATCGATTGGATTTCATCCCACAGCCCTTTAAGTCTTGTGTAATATGTGGAAATCGATTGCTTGTCCTGTCTAAGGTGTGTGATTTCCCTTCGCAATTCATAGACTCTGGGCGCGCTTCCCTTTGCGAACCTATGCTCCAGCTCGTTCCAAATCTCCTTGGTAGTGACAGCATATCTGACACTTCTTCTAATTTCTTTATCCATCGAATTCTTCAGCCAGCCTTTGACCATGGCGTTGCAACGCATCCAATGAGCTAGGTAAGGCGAGTCTACTTCTGGCATGGGAATGGTGCCGTCCACGAAGCCAATCTTGTTCTTGGCATAGAGGGCATTGCTCATATCTGCGACCCATTCATCATAATTTGCGTCGTTAAGGAGCTCGCTAACGAAGAGCTGTCCAGGTTGATCGGAGGCATGAAGAAAGAACGGAGACAGGGTATCAATGGTGATGTCGTCTCCTTTCTTGGTGTGGAAAGACGATGCTGAATCGTAATGCTTTCGATGCTTCTTTTTGAGTGAGGGAGGTGGTGATGATGATGATGATGATTCTTCAATTCCTTGTGAAGAATGTTCATCATTGTTGGCCATGATCGGGAATGGTTATCAAGAAAGGGGTTTCAGTGTTTTGGCTCTAGATACCATGTAAAATTACACTATCAAGAATGAATGAATTTTTCATTGATCAAAACTGTGTATGACTTGAGTTACAAATAGGTGCTGCCTCTTGCATATTATATAGGCAACCCAATAAGGCAAAGCTGTTATAACAGCATAACAGAAAAAACAGAAAAACAGAAAAGAAGGGAAAGGGAGAACAAGGGAATTCTACACTTAAGGTGTCCAAATTTCTTACCACTTGGACAAACCACATGTTGGCGCAACATTAGAGTTTAAATCTTAATTTAATAGAGTTTTATCAAATTCCCATCTCACTTGATATTACATGAGCAACCAAAAAAAAAAAACCCTTTAACTATATAAAATATTCTTACTGGTTCATTCTAGTGGAATAGGAAATGTAAAATAATTATATTTTTAATGATATGATAATTTATAATTAGTTAAAAATATATAAAAACACACTAATTTATATATAAATTAAATTTAGGATTTTAATTCAAACCTATATATGTCACTACTTACATGGATGAGTTTATAGGAATTGAAAGACGTCGCAGGAAAACCCTATTTTTGACGGCTCTGCTAGGGTTTTGCATGGAGGTCTAGGGTTCACGCACGCCCGTCATGGCAAATACCTCGATTTGCCATTGGCAATTTCTCTTCCCAGATTGTCTTTCCTCTCCTCCTCAGCATGCTAGTTTGGTTTCTCAACCCTCTTCTTCCTCTCCCTTGTTGAGTGCACCCCCTCAACGAAAAATGTTTGCTGAAGCGTTGAATACCTCCTTTGATATTCATGTCAGTCAGCTACCCAAGCCATGTGTCAAGTGTGGCTCAATCTCTATCAAGATCTCAGAAGATGAATATCTGAAAGGTATAGAAAGTTGTAAAAATAGTCTTCATGGTAGATTGCTTCTTCCTAAGGGTAGTCAACCCATCAAGTTTAATGACTTACGAGAGAAGTTATCGAAATTATGGAACCCTATAGGGCAGTGACGCATGGTCCCTCTTGGCAAAGGATATTATGAATTTAGTTTTGCATCTCCTGATGATCTTGGGAGTGTTTGGACTGTTGGTTCATGGGGCCTTAAACCTGGTATTCTTAGGCTTTCTAAATGGAGTCCAGACTTCAATCCTAATTCACAAAAGCAGACACACGTGCAATGTTGGATTCTTATTTATGATCTCCCTCAAGAATACTAGAGAACTAAGATCTTGTTTGAAATCGCAACAAGTGGGGTTGGGCTACCAATCTCAGTGGATGAAAATACAAGAAACAAGACTTTCGAGCACTATTCTAGGGTCTTGGTTGATGTTGATCTTTTGAGCGAGTTGCCTTCTGCAATCATGGTTGAAAGGGAAATGTTTGCCTTTCATGTAAGCATTGATTATGAAAAACTTCCTTCATTTTGTTCAGCTTGTCAATCAATTGGTCATTCAGATGATAGTTGCAGGTATAAGCCTGGTGCTCCTGAGCCTAAGAATGAGAAAAATCATCCAAAGACTAAGCCAATTTATGTTCGAAAGCAGCATGCAATCCCTGTTCAGAATGTGGAGAATAATGTTGTGATTAATCTTAATGATGTTGCTACAGTAACAAAGCCTGACAATGATGCTAATCAGAAAGAGCAGAATGATGCAAGTGGTTCTTCGCCTAAGACTGGTAATCATGAAGGAGAAAATAATGACAAGGAGGCCCCCAACAATGCAAACCATGAGGGAGAAGCATATCGAGAAGGGTCTGGAAATAATAATCAAGATTTGCCCCATGATGTTGTTCCAAATAGGGGGAATAGAGTTTTTGCCATTCCAAGAGAGAATGATGATGATAATCATGAAGATCATAGTATTGATGATGATGACTTGGAGTCTTGTGAAAATGTGTTTGATGAATTTCAATCACCTGATGTAGTAGTAAGGGATTCCTTTTCAGGTCAAGACCATCTTGATGCTGTGCCAAATTCCTGTGACAATATTTCTAATTCGGTTAGTAGCAGTTTAACTATAACCCCTGATTTTATCTCTAAGCTTATGAATCCTGCAGTCAAAAAGGATTTGAGAATAGTTTCGAAATTGTGGGATAATGAAGAAGAGGAAGATGCCTCGGATAAGGAGGATGATCCTCCCACTGAGACAGAATTCACTAAAGTACTAAGCAAATCTCAAAAAAAGAAGCAAAGGCAGAACAGAAAAAAAGCAGGAAAAGCTTTGGAAAAGAATGCTCGATCAAGGGCAGGCCCTAGGCTGTTTGCCTGATGAAAGTGATTTTTTGGAATGCAAGAGGTGTTGCAAATAGTGACACCAGATTGTACATAAAGAATATGTGTTTAACTCATAAGCCTGATTTCATTTTCTTAGCTGAGCCCAATATTGCTTCTAATTGCTTCCCTCCTTCGTTTTGGAGGCAGCTAAACCTTAAGCTCTTTGCTGTTAATGATAGAGGAGCACATCTTCCAAATTTATGGGCCATCTGTGCTGATTACCTCAATCCTTCAGTGATTTCTGTTGCATCACGGCATATTTCCTTTTCAGTTGATTTTCATGGCCAGGCTCTTTTCTGCTCTACTGTGTATGCTTGCACCACCTACACCCAAAGAAGACAACTCTGGTCTGAATTAGCCACTTTACAGCAGAACAACCCTGGCTCATGGTGCTTCCTAGGTGATTTAATGCTATCCTTGGTGCTCATGAAAAGAGAGGGGGCAACCTTCCATCATCAATTTCTTGTGCTGAGTTCGGGGCTTGGACTGACTCTTGCTCTTTGACTCACTTGGAAACAAAAGGTGGAAAAATGCGATAAAGCCCAAAAAGAGGTATTTTAGAAGGTTGTCATACTTTGCATTGTTTGATATTTTGTTTAGCCTTCTTGAATTTTCCTTTTCTTGATTTCCCCACCTAACAATTAATCCCATGGCCCCATTACAACCAAAATAAAAGACCTCTTGATTCTTGTGTGTTTTCATTAATAAAGTAGATATTTGGTTAATAGTCAAGCTTATGGTAGGATACCATCTTTGAGGAAATTGAGGGAATTGTCATATGTCCCTAAATACTTGAGTGAGTTGAGAAGAGTGCCCCAAATTGGTGAGAAGCATGAATTTAGGGAACCTAAGCTTCTAATTGGACTTGAAATTGACTGTCTCTTGGTCACTTATTGTATATGTCTGTTACTTGGATTTATTACTCGGGTTCTTGGCCCACTGTCCATGCTCTGATTGTTTATCTTTTCTGACCTTAGTTATTGCTTGAGGACAAGTAAAATCTCAAACTTGGGGTAGTTTGATGAGTGTGATTTCACCTCATATTTTCTTCTCATTTTGCATTCATTTTCATATAATTTAGGCATACTTAATTTGATTTTTGTTAGTTTTTACCTTGGAATGGGTAAGGTGGTTTTGTGGTGTTTGTGTGCAGGAATTGAAGATTAAATTGCTCAAGACCAGTTGTGTTGGAGTTTGCATGAAGACTTGCTTTAAAAACAAGAAAAAAAATTGAGTCAAACAGAACCCATCACCGTCTGACCGTGACAGGTATCACGACCTGACCATGACAGGTATCACGACCATGATCAAGTAGGGCTGAAAAGAAAGAAGAATGGAAAACTCAGAACTGGTCACGACCGTGACATGCAAACTGGACCAGACTCTCACAGGCAGAACTGATCACTGCTAGGCCGTGATGCCCATCACGGCGGTAACAGACCAAGCAGTAAAGTCATCTCCAAGTCAGAACAGGTCGTGACAGGCATCACGGTCGTGACGCGCAAAATCTGGAATTTTGATTTGCTGATTTGATCTGATTTTGTGATAGCTTTAAATTCAAGTTAACCTACTTTATAAATAGGGCAATTAGACTCGAAAATAGGCATCTCTAGGCTGCTGCCTTAGGCTTAATTTATGATTTATCTTCTTCTCCAATTTCTTCTCTTCTCTTAGGATTTTTATGTTCTTTTTAATCAAGATTGTTATGACCATGTCAATGCTTGAGTAGTTTTGTTTATTTATAGGAATTGGGGGCATGCCCAAGACTTGTTTTATGTGATGAATTGATGTTTTTCCCTTTTTGTTAATTTCAATTTGCTTTAGATTTGGTTCTTATTGTGCTTCATTCATGTGAATTGATTGATCACCTATTTGCATGTCTTAGATATTCTGGGGAGGAACTGAGAAGTGAACCTAGGTATTGAATCCATAAGAATTGAACTTAGGACATAAATCACGAGAGTTAGAAGCGATCATTCGAGGATTCATTGAATTGTCACAAACCTTAATGGGTTCAATTTAAATACAATTACCACGAGAATAGGGGTTGGTTTAATTGGGCACGGTTCTTGTATCTCGAGAGGGAACATTAACTTTATTAGGATAAATTCACCTTCAAAGCATTTTGATAATTAACAAGAGGGGTAGTCAATTTAGTAACACAAGCAGTCTTGTTGGTATCCCAATTCTTGGAAATCTCTTTTAATTTGAAAAACTCCATATTTGATTTGTTTTGCGATTCTGTTTGATTGCGTTTTAAATATTTGATTTGTTAGTTAATTCTTATTTCAAAAACCAAAGCTTTTTTCTTGTTTAGATTAATTAATTTAATAATTAATTATTGTTTAAGATCACGGTCTCTGTGGGTTCGATCTTTTTATTACTTGACGACGAAATCGTACACTTGCGGATTCACGCTATCAAAGTCCATGTAGTTGCTTTCACTTTGCTTAGGGTGACTGCATATATTACTATCCTTCACAATTATAATTAAAGTTACTAGACGTATTGTGGTCTTGATTATTAATGGAATGAGTTAACTTTTCTTTTATCAATTTTTATTTTATTTTATTAAATGACAAATTATAATCGATGAGTACGGATAATGTGACAAAAATGGGAAAGATAATCTCCGTATCCTATAATAAGACCCCTCAACCCGAAGAAGGCAGAATGATCATACACGCTTAATACCCTCGTGCAGTCATGCATTGATACTTTCTAGTTTCTAATATACTTTAGGATCAAATCCATTCCGCCAAGCCGAAACGGAAAGAAATGTATTTGATATTTGATATATTAGACATTAAGAAATCATACAATCTAATAAAACTTCACTATTGAACTAGCAAGCAACCCTTGTATTTCAAAAAAAAAAAAAAAATCACCCTTGTGATACAAGGGAGATATAACAAAATTATTCTTGTAATTTTTTTTATTATTATATTTATACTTATAAAAAAAAATTACACAACCACACACAATCTAATTATTATAAGATTACATTAGCTCAACAAAGATATAAGATTCGAACTAATAATTTTCAATGGAATATTGTAGTTTCCATTTTTTCTTTCCTGAGACTTATTTATTATGTCCCATTTAAAAGCTAATAACACGTGGTTAAAAAAGTACTTCCGAACCACCTTATCAATAATAATAAGTTAATAACTAATAAGTAATAGCAGTACTGTTTCCGCATGAAGATATCATGCGTTTTTTTATTTATTGTTTTTTAAATTTGGATCACTCTAGTTAAGTATATATTTTATCTCCCAACAAAATAATTAAACTCATAAACAAAAACGAATCCTCATGTTAAGAAGTACTCCCTCGGAGCAAAAAAAGTTTCAAGATTTTTGGTCTAATATATAAACAAATTTTATTTTTCAATGACTCATTAGATGACATTATTTTCAAAATATCATTCATTTAATACAAATTTCAATGACTCATTTAATAAAGATTAAAGTTTTAAGTGAAGGGTAATTTATGTAACAAACATAATTTTTTACAAGATTCAATAAGATTAATTAACCATCTTAAAATATGTATTTCATTAATTTTTTCTTATAATATAGATCGGAGAGAGTATTTTAGACTCTTATCTAAAATAAATTTTTTATTAAAAAATTAAATATTTGACTTCTTTATAAATATACTCATTTTCAATAAATTCTTTATTTTCTAAAATTCTTGACCATTGTATTCAGGACGGTTAACATTTTCCAAAAATAAAACTTTGAACCGAATAAAAAAAGTTAAACAATTCTTTAAATGGGACCATGAAAATTGACAGTCGGTACAGATGGAGAGTCAATAATAATTAATACCCTAATAATAATCCCTTATCTGGTTATTTTTCCCCATTTTTATCTAATAATAATAATAATAATAAGAATATAATAAAAATGAAAAGAAGAAAAGGACGAAACAAAGAAACAGCGTGCCCTCAACCTTTAATATTTTTCACCTTTGCCAATTGCTTGTGGCACTTTAATATTTAAATCGAAAATCGATTAAAAATAATCGAAAATCGAATAAATTCGATATATCTTAGATTTTTTTATCTTATTTTATGAGAATCGATTGAATTGGATTTTGGATTCTTTTTCAAAACCGAACCAATCCAAACCAAATCGCATACATAAAATTTAATATATGTTTATTCTATTTTTTGCACTATTAATTTTTTATTTGTTAGTTTTTTTCCTAATAATGCTTACTAGTTTGATTTGATATAATTTTTTATTATTTATAATGTTCTAAATATAAATAAAAGATATTTTGAAACTAGATGATGATGATATTTTTTAGTTTACACATATTTTATCAAATGTTACCACATAAATGTATCAATAAGTCTATAAATATTTAAGATTTTGTACAATTTAGTTTGTAATATTGATTCTTTAATATAATATAAATATATAACGATGTGTCGATACTAATCAAATCAATCGATCCAATCCAAATCGTATTTAATCGGATCAAATTTTTTTGAGGGAGCAATCTAAATCGAACCAAACCGAACCAAACCACACGTGTTTTTAATCTTTGGATAAGATAACTTTTTACCTTAAAATTATTGCCACCGTTTTGAATATTACTAATCCAAATAGTAATGAATCTGATTAGAAGATTGAGTATGGGATTAGTTTTGGCAGAGATGGAATTTGTAGGTGGGGTAGGCCCGCCATTCTTGAATCTTGACTGCATTTCACATTTCATATATAATTCCTCCTTCCTTCCTTCCTTCCTTGTGTTTCTGCTTCTCTCTGTTTCAATTGCAGAAAACAAAGAAAAAAAGAAATGGAGGATGCCATCAACCAGTTGCAAACATCCATGGATCAAGGTCAGGTCTTCCCCTTCTTCCTTTGTGTTTCATCTTCCTTGCTCTGCTTCTCACTTCTTCTTTCTTTTCTATTTTCAGTTGACGACCCAATATTGCAGACAACATTTAAGGTTACCATTTCCCTATTCCCTCCCTTCACCATTTTTATTACTCTAACATGGGTCAAAATTCTTCAACTCAATTTCTACTCAACTCAACTATTTGCTTCTTTGATTTCGATAATAGATAATAGATTCTGTATGATTGAAATTAGTTTCATTTGTGTTGTTGCCTAATTAGTTTTTTCTAGATTGCCGGTGTTCAGGACATCTGACACGTAATGTCTCTCTATGGTCGGTATATGAGATCTGATTTCAACTATCAACTTCAACTCTCTTATTGATTAATAAATTGTTTGAATCAAATTTTTTTTTGAAGGAAAAAAAAATTAGTAATATTAGTTCTTTTATAATGTATGATAGCCAACATATATTAATTAGTTCTCTGTTTCTGGACTGCTGCAAATTTAATAGTTATTCAACTATTTGATTTAACCTGGGAATCTTTATTTAGTAATATTTTAATAAGTATTTAACTAGAAAAGCTAATAACTCTTCCAGCCCAAGATATAAAATTTCATACTAATTATAGATTCCAATTAGGAACTTACTTTTTGGCTTTCTGAATATAAATTTCTTTTCTGTTCCTCTTTCTCCTTTGGGATTTAATTTGCAGAATGTCCATCAAGGATATGTCACTGAAACTTTAATGCGGTTCCTAAAAGCAAGGGACTGGAATCCTTCCAAGGCATATAAAATGGTAAGATATATATATATATATACTGGAAATGCCCTTTTGTTGAATGTTTTTCTTGCAAATACGTTCTTCACTGCATTTAACATGATGTCTGTATTATGTTTCAGTTGGTTGATTGTTTAAACTGGAGAGTACAAAATGAGATTGACAACATATTATCTGTAAGTTTATATTATGATGATCCTTTTGGCAGTTCTTTTTTTTTTTTTTTTTTGAAGTTTGGTTCTTCTCTGTACTTGAGAGACTGTCTCTCTTCTATGCATGTTGTTTGCTGTTTGAAAAATAATGGTGACAATAATGTATTTTATTAGTGCATTAGCAGTATCTTTTAAAGTTGGTAATTCATCGCATGATGTAATTTTGGATGGTGATTCATTTTTCAGAAACCAATTGTTCCTCCTGATTTATACAGAGCAGTGCGTGATTCCCAACTTATAGGATTGTCAGGGTACTCAAGAGAGGTGCTCATTCTCAAACATGATCTTTTCTCAATCTATTTCATCTTTGTCATGTTTGAATTGAAGATGTTTGCTTACCAAAAAGTGCAACTTAGTCCTTATGAGCATGCACATTTTTATTGGCATTGATTAATATAGTATGACTTCCTTGGCTTATTTCCTTTTTAAAGTTTTGCTAACAATCTTCTTCCTTTCCAGGGTCTGCCTGTCTTTGCAATTGGTGTTGGGCTTAGTACATTTGATAAAGCATCAGTAAGTAGTTTGGAGCACTATATATTACCTTATCAGTTTGTCCCAAAGCTATGTATTCTGACATCTTCTGCCTTCTGGCATTATTGTGTTTGTATGATTGCAGGTCCATTATTATGTGCAGTCTCACATTCAAATTAATGAATATCGCGATCGTGTTATCCTGGTGAGTATTAGTTTTTGGAGTCTTTTTCATTAAGCAGTTAGTTGAGCTTTTGTCCAAAAATTTGTTTTTGACCCATATATGGCTGTAGCCTTCTGCATCGAAGAAGCATGGGCAACCTATTACCACTTGTGTAAAGGTTTTAGATATGACTGGTCTGAAGCTGTCAGCCCTGAATCAAATTAAGGTACTTTACAGTTCATACAGCTACTTGATCCTGGGGGACTTGGCATACCCATGATTAATTGTGAAGTGAATGTATTGAATATTGATAATTCATTTTTTGGAGTTATATTTGAATGGTGAATAGATGACTTTATAGAGTTGGCATAGTGCACAAATCTGAGTGTGTAGAAATAGATCAGTAAACTGTAGCATATCTGAAACAAATACTAGGCATACTCAAAATTGTACTTCAAGATTCTTAGTTTAGGTTAAACTTTTACTGTTACTGCTGCACAGATAATTACGTAAAGCAGTAAAGTTTTTCCCGCTTTTGAAGTATCCGATATCAGTATCACTGACTTGCTGCTCATGCTTAATGCAGTTGTTAACTATTATATCATCCATTGATGATATGAACTACCCTGAGAAGACAAATACATATTACATTGTAAATGCCCCATACATATTTTCAGCTTGTTGGAAGGTAAGAAGATATCATTCCTTATGACTTGGTTAACTGTATGATATTTCTACTTAATATAGTGGTTTAAGTCGAGCACCTTTCAAGGCCTCAGCATAATGTTAACCACTTAGCATTAGCAGGTTGTGAAGCCACTTTTACAAGAGAGGACGAGAAGAAAAGTGCAGGTTTTACCAGGTTGTGGACGAGATGATCTGTTGAAGGTAACATGTTTGTTTTATTTATTTATTTATATGAATATTTTCTCGTTTCTTTATTTAAAAAAATTTGTTTGCCGCTTATCATGAAGCACCTAATAATTTCACAATAGAAGAGAGAATTGCGATGGAGATGGTAGAGGATAAATTTTCCTTTTAAAGGTTACAACGAAGAATGAAAATCAAACAGAAAAAACACATTAGGAAAGCAAAACTAGGCAATCCTACTGCATGCCAGGCAAGGGACAAATCTACAAAACCCATTAGCTGAACAGCACGGAGATGCCAAGTATACAATCTTTACCTCATATAAGAGACAGTGGCGCCATAAACTTTGAATTATGGCATTTCTCTGAACCACATGCATTAGTTAATAATTGCATACACAAGAATCACCGTAAAGCCTTAACTTTAGGAGAGAGTGCTTAATAATTGCATACACAAGAATCACCGTAAGTCCAGCATTCACTGCAAACACTAGTAGCAGCTAAAAAAATGTAGATATAAAATTGTTACTTCTTCCAGAATTAGAGAACCACATAACAGAAACATTAGGAGAGACTGCTTAATTAGTCTGTGGATCTGTACCACCAGTTTTCTGTAATTTGTGTATATTAACAACCCATCCACATTAGTGTAAATCAAAATCAATATTTACCTTAATAAATAACTTTTTGTCGGATGAACTTTTCACAAAATCCACCATTAGATTTAAAGTTTGTAATTTTTGCATCTTTTGGATGAATCTGAAATTGTTTTGTACCAATCAAAATGTCTGAAAATTAATGTATAAAATGTTTTTAAAATAAATAAAAATATCAGCCACTTTATGGCACACCTATTATTGTTTAAACTTTCTGAAATTTGACATGCAATATCTACATATTATTAGCTATATACTTTTATATATATATATATGTATTTACTTTATTATAACTTCTTTACTTTATATATATTTTTAATTTAATTTATTCCTTTTGGTATGCATGTGGTAGTTTTTTTAAAAAAATGATGCCATATTCGGTGGTACCTATTGCTTATTTTATATTATTCAGTTGAATTTAACAAATAAAATTTGGCGTGTAGATCATGGATTACCCATCTCTTCCCCATTTCTGTAAAAAAGAAGGCTCTGGGTCATCCAGACATTCAGAGAGTGGAAGTGAAAATTGCTATTCCTTGGATCACCCCTTCCATCAACAGCTCTACAACTACATCAAGCAGCAAACCAGAATCCGTGAAGCTGTTGAACCCATCAAGCAGGGATCGTTCCATGTAGATTTTCCAGAACCTCCAGCTGGGGAAGCAGATATTGCCAAGACCATAGAATCAGAATTACACAAGTTTGAGAACGGCAATGGGATTTATGATCTCAAAATCAATGGGGACTAATACTTTCATTCAGGATCTGCACTGATGAGTTAACAGCCGATGGTGTCTCTTGGGCCAAGCTCTTGGCCATCTGGTTTTGTCAGTACTCTACCAGTGCAGAATGGCTTCACATCCAAATTACTTTTATCAGGATTAGCAGCATTAGTTAGCGTTGTTTATGTATGTTTGAGAAATTTAGGGCTAGGCAGCTTTAAAGCAAATCCAAGCTTTGCATTGTAGAGTTATGTCAAATATAATAATTTACCATCGGGTTTCATCTCAGTTTTTTTTTTTTTTGGTCTTCATCATATTTCCATCCACTTTATTTCAGTATGTGTAATACCCTCTTTTCTATTTTTTCACTATTCTATCTAGTAATTGCAGTTTTACTGGCAACCACTTTAATGCCTGAACTTCGAATCATGTTACTTGCAACTTCTGATGATAATGGTTTATTGATTTCTACATGAGTTGGTGTTAGAAGCATTCTGAGATATAATATTATGTTGCAGAACCAGTGCATGCGTGGCTACTTTCAGAAACCACTTATCATGCACTATAAGCAGAAGCTGGCTGTAGTAATTTTGAACGACAAATTGTTAGACAAGAATAACGCTGCATGCAAATCATATTTCAATTCACATTTCTCAAATCTGCCAAGGTGGCAGAATCAGAATCAATTGATTTCCTGTATGTCGACCATCTTGAGCTTTGCATGATTTTACATAATGAGTCCAAAGAATAACTAATGTTTTCACCTCGAATGTGTAAGAACCAGAAACTTGTCTGTTAAGGGTCCTAGGAACATGAAAAAAACCAGACATTTGCACAATTTTTTTTTGAAAGATGGAAACATGAATGGTTTCCAATTGATACATAAATGATCGTCCAGTGCAAGGAATCTTCCAAGAGAAAGGTAGAAAGGCAGCGCCACAACCCAAGCTGTTTCCTTTCCTCCTTTTGATAATCCCATTCACATCTCCGAGCTTCTAGATGGTCAAGGAGATTGCTCTTGAAGACTTGTCTGAATAATCCAATATCTGGGAAGATGACACTTTTTGTTCTTGTTGATGCCACCTCCTTAATTGACTCTCAATTGCCACTTTTTCAGAATCTGCTATCTCTGCATTCCACAAAGCCATCTCTGTTGCTACCTTTATTTCCTCAATGGCTTTAAGATTAGCTTCCACCTTTCTGTCCACTTCATTTTTTCTTGTGTAGATTGCTTGTACCTCAGCCATGACAGCTGCCTCTTTCTTTTCAACCAAATCTTCGCATTCCTTGACTTTTCCGCTCAGTGACTCAAACTCTTCAATTGGCATTTTGATCTTACCACCCATCTTTGAATTTGAGACTTTACTACCTTGCACTTCAGACAAAATCTTCATAATGGCTCTTTGTTCTGCTGCTTTTGCTTCTTTAGCCTCTTTTAGAACAAGCTCTAGGTTTTTCAGTGCTTCTTCAGCCACAGCTCGGGATTTCTCAGCTTCTTGCTTCAGCTCTTGACCTCTTCTGCTCATCTCTTCTGCTTCTCTTCTTGCATTTTCCGACTCTGATGATAGCTTCTGGATCTTCAAACTCTGCTCATAAAAGTTATTAGCTTCTTGTTCTTCCACAGAACCTGGCCGAGGTCTTGTCTCTCTCATTGTCTCTTGCAGTTCACCACTGAGGTTAGCAGCAAGAGCTTCTGCTGCCTGTTCCTTCTCCTTCAGCTCATCTTGTTCCTTCTTCACTTGTTTCAGTTCTGTTCTAAGAGAGAACACAAGGTTTTTAAGGCTGCTTTCTTCTGCAGCAATGTCCTGCAGTGTCTTTGCGGCTTCCTTAAGCTCTGAAGTTACAAGTCTCACGGAATCCATCTCAGATTCATGGAGCTTTTTTATCTGCTCTTGAAGAACCTCAATCTCTGCACTTGCTTCAGTTAGTTTGGTGTCTAGACTTTGGATTAGTTGAGGATCATATTCATTCTTTAAGGACTCCAATTTTTCCCATGCTTCTTCCTTAGCAATTTTGTAAAAACCTAGTTGGGCTTCCTTTTGTCCCATGACTTGTGCTTGTTCTTCTTGGCCTTGCTCAGAGGCAAGCTTCAATTGGTCAATTGACGCTTTCATGGATGCAATTTCTTTAGAAAGTTCATTGACCCTTTCAGAGTTTAATTTCGCCGAGCGTTGAGCTTCTCCTGCTGTCTGGAATGCTGCTAGCTTTGCCTCCAAAGCTGCATTAAAATCCTGCCTGATTTTGGTGAGTTCTTGCTTGGAAGCATCTAATTCAGTGACAGTTGTGGTGTATTCTTTTCTTGCATGGTCTACCTCTCTTTTCCAAGCTTCAAATCCTATAGCTTTTAAGGATAGTGCCTTTTCAAGTCGCTTGCTCTCGTTCTTCACAGCTTCAGCTACTTCCATTGCTGTTTGCCTAGATTCTCTCAAGTTGGTTGTCAAATTCTCAAGAGTTAACCTGGCCTTTTCAAGGTCAGAAAGTGCTTTAGCTTTCGTGGTTTCAGCACTGTCCATCTGTTTCTTTATCTTGTTTAATTCTCTTTGCGCTAAGACAAGCTGTGTCTCCTTTTCAAATACATTCTGCAAAGTACATAAGAAACATCATGTGCGTGCCATGCAATGCTACGTAGAGTGTGTGTCAAATTGTCTAGAAATTCGTTTTTTTAATATGATTTGAATTTGATGTTTACCTCTGATGATCTTCTCTTGACAGCAAATCTGTCCTTAGAGACGGCTACTTCACCAAATAAACTAACAGCATCTTTGACGGATTGAAATGGTGCCCTCGTGTCAATCTCTCCAACCTCTCCCCTTGGAGAATCTAACTTTTTGAAGCTTGTCATTTTCTTTGCTCTAAATTGGAAATAGTATCTGCAACGTAAAACTTAATGTGTATATGAAACTGGAGAATGAAATTAACATTTAAACTTTTAAAGGTCAGCATAGCAACTCTGGTATATCTATATAATATGGTTGCACCCCATTATACATATTCTGTATTAGAAATCAAAAGCTTAAACAAGTAATTTTTCATTTCGTGAACCTTTAAACAGCATAACATTATGAATGGAAATGATTACAAGAAAGGCCCTTTAATGCAATATATCCTTACGTGAAAGAAACAAATTTCCAAAGCTTAGCAAAGGGGTTGCAACTCAAAAGTGAATTCCTTGAGTCCAAGTTTTCTTTACGTATCTCAAAGGTGTGGGCCCTTTGAAAAGAAGGGTTGGTTAAATCCGGTGGGATGTGGAATAGGTATGCTATTTTAGATGGAGGGACAGAGAGGTTTGTGGTGATGCTGACACCATACAGGGTGGTCAAATACAAAAATGACCCTTTTCCGTGTTTTTGACAAAGCATTAGGGTATGTATATGCTGAAAAGGAGGAAGAGTTAGGGAAGCTATGCTGGACAATCCACAAGGGTCAATGAGGTGAGCTGCACCAATTCCTCCCTCATGTTATTATTATTATAATTGTTAGGATAAATGCCAAATTTGTGCAAATCTTGCAGATCTGATCTGTCATTAAGACATTGAGTTTTATCCTTCAATTGTAACGACTAATCCTTCGATGTCATAACCACCAACGAAATTGAAGAGATTCTTGTCTAAAATCAGCCTAATACCTTGTAATACGCTTCAAATGATGTAGGCTGAACTACATAATATAGAGGTTAAACACGGGATAAAAATACTACAGGTTAAACTAAAAAATTAGTCTCTATATATAATCTCATCTCATCTAACTTGGAATTTAATTCTTGTAATTCTTTTTATTTTAATTAATAGTGCCTCCATTACGGGGCGGGTGGACGGACAGCTAGTACGGAAGCAAAAGCAACAAAGGACTCACGCTCTTTCTCTTTCAGATCTCCAACACGTAGAGGCAGAGCTCTGCTTTCACTCTCTAACCACAAACAAAAACTTCGTAATCATAATTGATTAGTTACAGATAATATATTATTATTTCAGAAATATTTTTTTGTTGTGTACATTGTGCCATGGACTTGACCATTAATGAGTTTTGTTTTTGTTTTTAATTTCTTACCATATATACACTGTACGACCCTCTCCATTTATACACTATCCATCATCTAATTGTTGAACCGAATTCTTTAGACAAAGTAATAATAATAAATTAATAATATTAAATACTCTCTTCGGTCCTTATAGGAAACAAAACCCTAAAACACATATATTAAGGAAATGTATTTAAATGAGCTAGTTGTAATTAATATTCATATAAATTTCCAAAAATACCCCTTCTAATTAATGAACAAACTCACTTGTACAGAAAGTTGATATATCTCGTAAATATAATTCCTATTATAGATGGGAGTAATATTGGAAATTAACATTTAATATGTGTGAAAATTGATGCATGTTTCTTATATGGGTTTTTCTAACCTTGCAATTTTACACATATTAAGAATCTTAAAAGGATGAATTTATATTGAAACTTGTATATTTTATACTTTCAAAACCGAAATACTTAATTTTCCAATAAATGATTGTTATTTTTGGATTTTTTAACCTATGTAAAGTTATACATGATAAATAAAACCACTATTATATTTGGGGAAAAAAAAGTACCCACCTATTTTTTCTATTAAGGAAGGATGGGTGAGAGTAATTGTGTGGAACATTAATCTTTTTCTAAAACCGCCCTCTTGTCATTATGGAGTATATGTGGATGGTTTAGAGAGCTGGTGTAAATAAATGGCAATACTGTGAGTTTTAATCAACGACAATTGTGCAATCTGAATAAAAAATTGAATGCTGTCCAATTTTCATCGTCATCACCTTAATAAATTTCACAGTCATTACCTTTGTCTGAGAAAATGAGCATTTGCGACTACACCCATAACAAAAGTGGGGGCAGCTTTGCTGCTAATGATTATTAGAGCATCCAAGATACTATAATCACGTTTTGATTCTTATCTATCATTTTATGGATTTATAGATATCGCATAAAATATAAGAATCTAACATATTTTTTATTTCAATAAAAGAACTCATTTTGATTCTTAAGTGGATCCCATAATTGATCCCATTTATTATTTATAATTATTTTTATTTCAAACAAAGTTTTTTTGCAAACAATTTTTTTTTGGTAAGAACGGTTTTTATACATGATGCTATTTAGGGACATCCATGTCAACCATCTCCAATAAGTTAATTTTTAAGAATCAGTTCTTACAAATAAGAACTCATATACGAACCACCATTGGAGATGATCTTATACTTTTACTGATGATTATTATTAGGAAAATGCTAATAAGAACCAAGAAGAGAAAGTTTACCTAAGAAATTAGTGTATTTAATATTTGAAAAGGTTATTTACTTAGTTTTCCAATGAAAACTTATTTTTCTTAACTTTTTAAAGAATGTCCTAAAGACATTCATTATCATTACCCTTATTATTATTATACCTTTAATATCAGTTATTGTGATGGTCCCTTATTAAATTATTATTATTATTATTATTATAATTATATGCCTTTGCTTTGTCCCCGTTTTGGTTATGGACGATTCTACAATCCTCCAACCTTCATGTTGAGGATCGGTACTCCTTAATATTTTAACTGTGCTAGCCGGTTCTCGGTAAATAAGAATAAATTTGATAAAGTTTTCATCCGGTACACGAACGGTTATCACGGGTCATTTTACGATATTGGTGTCAGGGATAATGATTAAACATAAATAATATAATAACATTGAAGGCAAGTTGGTGTCAGCGTATGCACAAAACCAATATTCAGAGCACTAGTTTTTTTGATAAACAAAGCACTAGTTTTTAAATACCCATCAAACGTAATAAATTAATTTACTTTAATTACTTAGTGTTGATTTAGTTAATTTTGGTGTTAAGCAGGTGATTAAACAATTTATTGTAAAGCAACAACAATAATTAACGATTTAATACAATAAATCATTATTTTTATCATTTATTAATTACAACTGCCAAATATGTAAAACTTACCGATTAGTTAGTGATTTATATATTTAGTTTGGCGATCTCCATCCCAGCATCTCATGTTCTTATTTTTTTGGGGTTTTTAGGTCTCATTTGATGATCAAGATAATAGATGTAGGATAGGATAAATTATTATATCATATCTAAAACTATTATCTGGTGAACCAACATGATATGATAAAATAATCTAGTCACCTATCATATCATGTCCATCTAGTTAAAATTCTATAATGAGGGATCACTGGGTTAGAACCCAACATGATAGGACAGAGTGATTTAAAGTATAATAAAATATAAAAAAATTTATTTATAAAATAATTAAAGTATAAAAAAATATAACATGGTTACCAAAAAGATATAATAAAATATAAGATATTTTAAATAATATAAATTTTAAAAATTAATTTTAAACTTACTTTTATTTTGTCACAAGGCTAATTTTTTATTTTATATTATGTTATAATTTGAAAATATAAAATATTATTTTAATAATTTAACTATATGTAAAGAACAAACTGAAAACGAATATTTCAAATTATAAAAAATTAATTTAAGTTAAATAATATTTTAAAAATTTAAATGATTATATGTAATTTTATCATAAAGATAATATTTTTATATAATTTTAAAAATGAAAATTATAAAAAACTAAAATCTAATAAAATATGAAAACATTTAGAATAATTATGAACATTTAAAAATTCATACTAAATTATAATGCTATCCAGTTGATTATCTGATGAACACCAAACTTTGGTTAGAATAATACCTTATCCTGCTCATATCCTATCATACTCCTATCCGGTGAACTTTTTTTAATAACTAATTTTTATTATTTTTATTATTTAAAATATCTTATATTTTATTGTACCTTTTTATTAACTATGTTATATTTTATGATACTTTATTTTATTATTATTATTATTATTATTATTATTATTATTATTATTATTATAGTATTATTATATTTTATTATACTTAAAATCACGTTATCCTATACTGTTGGGTTTGTAACAGAACTCTCCCCTCAGGATAGAAATATAACTACATGGATAGGATATGATAAGTGTCAGGATTGATTTATCGTATCCTGTCTCTCTTATCCTGACCACCAAACGAAATATAAAAGTAACCCACCTTGACAAAAAAACAGCCTTTTAACTTGAATAAACACCTTGAACACAATTTAAGAAGGGTAGTCTTTATTGCAAACCGATCAAAAGCGGGTTGGTTTGGCTCCAACCCGAAAAATAAAAAAAAAATGTATAAATATTACATATGTAAAAAGGGGCTGAATATTTAATCTAATAAACTATTAAAGCAAATAAAAAACAAATAAATATTAACACTAATTATGACTCAAGAAACCAATGTTGCTACCACTAAACACATTCCATAACGTTATAATTTAGGCAAAACTATTTGATTGGTCTCTTAAGTCTATTTCTTTTTTCGATTTGGTCCCTTAAGTTTATTTTGTGTCAAATAGATCTCATAAGTTTGGTTCGGGTGACAAACTTAGGCTTTTTTCTTCTCCCGACCTACGTGACACTCCGAACCTGCTGACGTGTCAATAAATATAATATATTAATGATTTAAAAAATTTATAAATAAAATTTATTTCTTTTTTAATATTTAATAATTTAATAATTCACTTCATCTTCCTCCCAAATTCACCACCATCCACCCCCAAATCCACCACCATCCCATGGCACCACCACCACCCACGGCACCACCACCATTGCAACATTCATTCAACTACAGCTCCATCTTCTAAACAAGCAGATACCCACAAGCACAAAACGAAACCCAGAAGCAGAGGGTGGTTGCCCGCAGATCTGGGCGGAGCTCGCGGCGGAGATCGCACATCAAGGTGGTGGAGGAAGCTGTACAGGGACCTGGCGTTTTGGGCGCGATGGAGAGTGATTGGGCAGCGGCAGTGATTGGGCGGAGACGATGATGGGCCGACCTTCCGATGCAATATATCACTCAAACGTCGTCATAGCTCTGCCACCGACGCACTCTGCCCTGCCCAACCAGTAACTAGCGTGCTTCGTTGGCTCCATCGCCTGCAACGTCGTCTCCGACTATATCACTGCCACAAACCTATATCAGATCTGCGTGAAGTCTCTGTCTTCCACAGTGACCCATGCCATTGTGTTCGTCATCACAATCGCATGCCGTCACCACAAACCTAACATGTTTAGAAGGAGTTTCATGAGTTCCTTGATCTTCTATCTGCGATTCGCCCAATGATTTCAACATCGCGGCGTTGCTGCTCTCCGCCTTTGGAGTCGTGGAGGAATTCCAGGCCGACGAAGGTGGCGTCGGAATCACGATGTTCATCCCTGTCGTAACCATTCCATTCACACTAACAAATTCTATGAGGCTAGGCTCGGGTGTGCCATTTAGGTTCGTTTTTGGAGGAAAGGCAAAAAAGGACTAAGTTTGTCACCCAAACCTAACTTTTGGGACTAATTTGACACAAAATAAACTTAAGGGACCAAATTGAAAAAAAAAAAAAACTTAAGGGACCAATAAAATAGTTTTGCCTATAATTTATCAAATCCACATTTCCATCTCATTACGAACATTCTAACACTAGCAAATTCTTCTCCTTTACACATTGCAAACTATATAACAACCTAAAATAACATAGCACCAAGGTTTACAAAACCGGCCCGGCCATCGAACCGGTGAAGGCAGCGGTTCGAGGTTCAATGGTCCAACCGAGGTTAAATCGTGGTTGAACCGGTTATAATTAGATAAAATAATTTTAATTTTTAATATAATATTTATAACAATATTAAAAAAAAAACATAACAACTAAAATTATTAAGCAAATTTTTTTTTTATTTTGAAATTAAACTAAATAAATATAAAGATATATGTTAAAATCATCTTCATAGGGAAAACCAACCCAAAATCTACAACCAGCCCACATGTTAGAAAACAAAAGAATTGGGTTTTGGATATGATGACCCAAATCCTTTTATACTAATTTTTTTTAAATTTTTTTTAGGAAACCGATTCAGGCCGGTCCACAATCGGCTATGACCGGTTTTACCGGTTATGAACCGGTTCGATGGTTCTGAGACCGGTTTAAAGCAAGGTCGGTTCTAGGGGCCAACCGAACCGGCCTAGGTCCCGGGTCCCGATTAAACCGATCGGACCGACCGGTCCGGTCCGGTTTTGTAAACCCTGCATAGCACACATTGAAATATTACACATGGGCAGTACATGGAAAACCTTCGACCTCTTTTTTTTTTTGATAAAAACCTTCGACCTCTTTAACACTTATAAATGAATTTACATTTACCCCAACAAGACTAATGTGGGCTCGAACCAGCAACCAGTCAAATACGAAACCATATAATGCTCTACTAAACCCACCCATTGGGAATATCAAATTCAAAATTTTAGATCTGATATACCTATATTACCTACTTTATTTTTATTTTCTTTACCTTCTCCCAAGAAGACTAGTGGGAGCTCGAACCTGTAACCTGTCAGATAGGAGACCCTATCATGCTCTACTAAACCAACCCCTTGGGTTTTAACTTATTTATTATTATGTAACAAATAACTTTTAAAAACATGTATGTTAACTTCATTTATTTCATATTTTAATTTTTTATTTTCTATCTCACTAAAATTTGTGTAATTCTTAATTATATTATTAAACCCATTCAACCGACTCCAACTAAACATCTTGTATTTGGGTCGCATAAAAATATTTCCTACTCCTAGAAATTAGAATAATTAATCGCTTCATCGGTAACTAAAAAGAACAGGAAAATTATAACTTTTACACGTATGGGCGCTATACCCCAACCACATGAGCAGGTCACCAATTTTTCCTGAGCCTTGTCCAACCGGTTACGCCTTATGTCATCCGCACCGTTGAATAAATTTATTATTATATCGATGGTCATACTTCATGGAGGATGTAAACTCCAATATTCCAATGGAGTATTCTAGACAACGCCTTCGGTTATCCTTTATTCACTTTATCTTGCGATTTTCGTTTGTTGGTGAAATCGCACGCACATTCCGTTGGAGAGGAGATGGAGGAAACTCTACATGGCTTTTATACAGCTGTATTTTGTTATAACTGTTTAAGTCATCATGATCATCAATAGTCTGAATTGCAAAGAAGTCATCTTCTCCTCCTCCCAATTCTTGTCTAAAAACAGCCTAATATACCTTGGATTTTAATTCATGTAATATTTTTTTTGTTCTTATATTTTCTTTTCTTTTTTGGAATTTAATCTCTACTGTAATGGTACTGGTTTTTTTTTTTCCTCCTTTGGATTTTAGTCCAAGTTTTTCATTTATCAAGATATTAATTCTTTTTTTTTTAATTTAAGAATTAGTCCTTATAGTTTTAAATTAGTCCTTTGAAATATTATATTTTTACCCTTACTTAAGAAGCAATAGAGGTAATTATTAAGAGATAAAGTAGTGTATTTATTAAGCGATAGTTATTTACGACTTCTTCTTTTTTCCCACAGTTGAAACCATAATTAAAATATAATAAAATAATAATTTAAAGTCTAATAAAATATAAAATATTTAAAATAATGAATAATTAATTTAAAAAATATTTTTATTTGTCACATGACTAATTTTGTTATTTTATTTTATTTTGAAAAACTGAAAAATACACATGAATAATTTTGTTTTTTTATATAATTTTAAAAATGAAAGTTATAAAAAAACTAAAATCTAATAAAATATGAAAATATTTAAAATATAAATGAAAATTTTAAAATTCATACTAAAATAATAATATTATTCAATTGATTATATGATAGATATTAAATATCAGATAGTATAATAACTTATCATATTCATATCCTATTCTGTTTTGGCCAAGATGATGCACACTACCGTTACGCTGATAGGAAACATGGCATCGTGTTCAATGCAACCAAGGACATTCCAGCCTTTGCAATTACATTCGGTGACATGGATAACATTCTTACAAATGGGAATAGAAGGTTAAAAAAAAGTCAATTTCATTAAAATAATAACAACATAAAGCACCTACAAATATAGACATTAAATAACTTGTCTTTGATATCCAAGTTAATCTTTTCTGTAAATAAAGTTAGTAACAATATTAAATAAGTTTTAATTTGATCTCTTATATTTTAAATGAGTTTTAAATTGATCTTTTAAATTGTTAACATGTTTAAAATTGATCCTTTAAATTGTTAACGAGTTTCAATCGGGACCTCGAAAAGTTGGGTTGAGTATGTTTTTGGTCCCAGTAAAATGAGTCAATTTTGATTTTGGTCACTGCAAAAAAATTACTTTGGTTTTGGTCCCTATAAAATCTGAAATCATTATTTTTGGTCCTACTGTCATGTGAAGTTTGCCAAGTACTTACATGTCTAACAGAACATCATATGGTCATCCCAAGAGATATCTAATAACCTCTACGATGTCATGTTAACATGTGGTTTCCCTAAAATTTTCCTTGAACCCTAAAGTGAATTATATTTATCGTTTCAAAAATGAATGTCAGTGACTAAAAACAGTGATATCAAATTTTAGATGGTAAAAACTAAATAAAAACGATTTATAGGGATCAAAACCAAAATTTGCTCATTTTATAAGGACCAAAATTAATAATTTAATATTTTAGAGGGATGAAAATCAAAGAATTTTTTTTACTGAGATCATAACCAAAATCCACTCATTTTTAGGGGCTAAAAACATATTTAACCCTACTTAATATCATTAATGACTAATTGACGGAGATAACTAAATTTGGTAAAAAAAGATAAGTTAACGGATTAAATTGAAACTTTTAAAAAATAAAGCACCAACCTAATTAAAAAATAAGTTAAGTAACGAAAATGTTATTTTAGCCTCCTAGAATTTATTATGGTAGGTGATAAATTTAGAGAAAATGAGGTAAAAAAGAATTCAATTTTTTTGTACGGAAAAGTAAGGGGAGGCGGCACGTTCAGCACCCGAGTGCTAGTAGTGATCATTTGAGTAGGATTTGCCATTTTGTCATAATTTGTCCTTCCTCAACCGAATTCTGTTATATCCTTTTTCTTCTTCCTCCTCCTCCTCCTTCTTCTTCTCTTCATTCTCCAGCTTCTTGCTCTTGCTCTGTTTGCTCAACCAACATGTTGTCAACAGAACAACTCAGAAGGCTCTCAACAATAAGAAAGACAGTGAAGGAAATGCTTGATGATAGGGGTTACGATGTGTCTCAGCTGCAGGATGTCGTGGTTCAAGAATCCACGACAAGAAAGAATTTCGAGTTCAACGTTGCACTGCTAAACAACGATTCAGAGAAGGTGTATTTTCGTTTTACTTATATTCCTCATATTCTTGTTTCTTATTAATTTTTTAATGCAGATTTACGTCCTTTTCCGGGAGGGGAAGGTGATGGTAAACACTATTAGAGAATGTTTCCTGTTCCTGAGGAACATCAATGCTTTCAAGGCCTTGTTAATCGGTGCCAAGATATCAAAATTTGCTGAGACCTTGATCAAAGAATTTGCTGCTGGTGGATACGACATTGAATTCTTTAAGGTTCTTTCTTTTCTTTTTTAATCCGTGCTATATATTAGGTTGAAACTTTGAAAAATTCTATATGATGTGCTATTTGATACAGGAGGCAGCACTCATGTTTAATGTAACCAAGCACCAAGATGTCCCAAAGCATGAGGTGATGAGCGAGGCAGAGAAGCAATCTTTTCTTGAGAAGAATAACATACTAGAAACTCAGGTAATGTTATTGAATGAATGTTTATAATCAATCAATTGAATAATAATTATAGTCTAACCTATTAATTGAATGACTAATACTGACGCTGCCTGATCTTTCTCAGCTACCTAACATCCTGGTGACGGATCCAGTGGCGAAATATTATGGAGTGAAGGAAGGTCAACTTGTGAGGATATACCGTCCGGGTTCTCTGTACTATCGTCTTGCTATTGTTGACGACCAGGTAACTAGTTAAGTGCAAAAGGTTTTTATATTGTGAATAAAAAATTAAGATCCATAATTGACGGGGCTAATGTTTTGTTTTGTTTAAATGACAGGTTGATTAGGCTAAGTTTGGAATGCTATCAAGAACCCAATGAAGAAAGTATTTGAGTCAGGTCAGGCTAGATTGGAGTCTATAGTAGTAGTTGGATTTAGGACAATATTGATAATAAATGAAGAATTGAAGATACACATTCTAGGTTCTCAGCACAAATAGTGAGGATAAAAACATGCCAGAAGAATAAACCATGTCTTTCATACTTTAAACTATCCTTACTGTGACAAAAGTTGTGTTGCATACATATAACAAGCCTGTCAGCTTTTAAAAAAATGTTGTTATTTTTCTGAATAGCCCATATCCATCTCAACCAGGATTGGTTTTAGGAAATTAAACTGTTAGGTCACTGAAATGTTTAGATAGACCTTTTTTCTGCCATGGCTTATGGATAGAGTTAAATCAGAAAAGTTAATGCAAATTTGAAATGGAAACTGTCACTGTAGATCACAATTGCTAGATTGAGGCTCAGCAAAGACAATGATATTTTTGAGGGGGGTGGATTCAAATATTACCGAAGCCAAATGATAATACATAAACAATGTTTTGTATGATGAATGACAGGTCAATGACAAAAAGAAAACTTGAGTCGCATTAAACTAAATCTATGTGTGTATACATTTACGAAGAAGAGAAACATATATTATTACCATGGAAAAGGAAAATTAGAAAAAATGATCGCCAATAACAGCTCATGATAATCACCTCCACAACCTTATTTATGCGCTTATTTTGTTTCCCTTTTATTGCCGTAACATGAAGCACAAATAATACTTAACTAATTGCATAAACTTTATATGGATAAGCCATGTGTCAAATCTAAAGTTCCAATAGCATGTATTCATTAACTACAAAATAAGATGAGCAATGAAAGAGAAGATGACTGGTATTTATACATTACAATCACCTAGAACCAATTTATGTGCTTGTTTTGTTGCACTTTGCAGCTTTAACTTGGACACATGTAACCTATCCAATCATGCATAACTAACTCTAAATGGAAAAGGCCATGCACCTACTTTACAGTTTCACAGGTATGTATCCATCAAACAAATAAAATCAAAGAGAAGGATATCAATTATGATCATAAGCAAGTAATAGGAAAGAATACCAGCTGTACTGGCCGAGAATGTAAGACCGAGAACTCGTCTATACATCGGACCAACCGAGCTTACCCCCGCGAATGGGCCTTGACCCAAACTCCTCCGAAGCCGAGGACATGTCAGCACACCTGACACCCGAGAATAACTACTCGGCCCCAAGCTATCCATCCAGACTAATCTGGGCCGAATATCTCGTGGCCATAATGCCACTCAAGGCAATCGAGCTCCGGATATATCTCCCCATGATCGCGATCTCGATCCTAATATTCCTCGGCTTATTTGAGCCTGATCCGAGAGAACAACTATAAATAGGGGACTTACCCCTCATTCTAGAACTACGTTTTGCTTTGATTCCCTTTTGGATACGTAGGAGCAGAATCCACATTACATCAAGCACAATCCAAAAACACCCCACTAATCCTCGTTAGTAGAGTATTTCATACCCGAGATATTTGGTTTGGAACATTTGGCGCCGTCTGTGGGGACCGAAGCAAACATTTTCCCATACCACACAAAAATGGTGAGGACGAGAAGCGGAAATTGCGGGAGGGAGGAGCCAAGGAATGCCAACCACGGAGTTAACGGAGATAATGGAGAACGATCCGTAGGCCCAGCGGGAATGACTCGACAACCCAGTGATTCAGGAGCTTCTACATGCAGTCGCAGGCGCTAAGAAGGGAGAATGAAGAAATCCGCGGCGCAGAATGACCGTCGGGAGAGAGGCCGAGTAGGGAGAGGTCGGTCTCCTCCTCACATGAAAGAGAGCGCCTGACCTCCCGAGGTTGAGGGGTCCAGAAACTTATATCGGGAAGGAGGTCCTCGCCTCGGGCTTCCCACCACAACAATCGAGCGAGAGGAAGAGGGATTCCCTAAGCCAGGCCCCAGAATCTTCACTCCAAACGAAGCAGACTTAATGACAGGGCCGGCTGCGGAAGCCGAGGCATCCTTTCACGAATGATATCATGGGGGTCCCCTTCCCGACCAGCTACAAGCCCATCAACGTTGACAAATATGATGGCACCTCGGACCCCGAGCGCCACTTGGACGCCTTCACCACGCAAATGTACCTTTTTACGGACGGACGATCTTGTCTGTGCAAAGTTTTCCCAACCACACTGAAGGAGGCAGCGTTGACTTGGTACACCCGGCTACCCCGACCTCGGTGGACTCTTTTGACACATTCGCGGCGAGGTTCGGTGCTCGGTTTGCCCACGAGCCGAGCCCACCGAGAAAACCTCGGCCTCCCTGGTGAACTTCGAGCGAGAGAAGAATGAATCCCTGCGTAACTTCATGGCCGATTCAGCAAGGAGGCGGTACTCATCCCCAATCTTAGTGCCGATGTTGCACTACACACCATCCCGCCCGGGTTGAGACACGGCCCTTTTGCCCAGTACTTAGCTCGCAAACCGCCGGCCGATATGGACGAACCGAGAAGAAAAGCTGCGGAGTTACATCAATATGGAGGAGGTAGAGGAGTCCAAGAAAAGGGATCGGACCGATGAGACTGGCCGCGAGAAGCGAGAGATAAGAGGAGGGCGGGGGTGATAAGCCGAGATTGAGAGGCCCAGTAGAGCATTTCCAGAGGGGACCGAAGTATGATCATTATACTCCCCTCAACACAAATAGGGCTCGGGTGTTCGAAGAAGCGTCTGTGTGAGAGCTTCTGCGGCTCCCAAAGAGTGGCCGCACCCCGAGATGCGGATCGCGAGAAGCATTGTCGGTTTCACCGCAACTATGGCCATACCACCGAGGAATCTGCTGGGTCCTACGGGATAAAATTGAAGAAGCTGGTTCAGGCGGGTCACCTCAAAGCAACTTTGTCAGAAGAAACAACAACAACAAAGTGAGAGGCGTGGGGGAAACGAGAAGAGAGAGGGGGGTGACGGAAGCCCGAGGGAGGGCGATCGAAGAAATGAGGAGAGAGTAGAGACCGAGAGAAAGGCAAAATGAAAGACGGGAAGAGGATAATGTCATTCGGGGGTGATAAACACCATCTCGGGAGGGTTCGCGGGGGAGGCACCACAAGTTCAGCTCGGAGAAGACATCTGCCGGGCCATCCAGGCGATTAACTCGGTATCCGGCAAGCCTCCCGGAGCTCCCCCTATTATCTTTTTCGATGATGATTTCGTGGGAGTAGATCCCAACCGAGGATGACCCCATGGTGATCACCGTCTGAGTTGGCCAACTTCTCGGTCAAAAGAACCCTCGTCGATCGGGGAGCTCCGCGGATATATTGTACTACTCAACCTTTCTGGAAGCTAGGGATCCCGGAGAAATCGATTCAGCCGTATGATGACAGAAACTTCGTTGGTTTCGCGGGGAGCAGAGTTGATACTCGGGGATATATTGACCTCTTGACCACTTTTGGCGATGGCAGAGCTTCTAAAACCATCATGGTCGGTATGTGTTGGTAAACGCAGATTACATCGTATAATATCCCTGATCGGAAGACCGTCCTTGAACGAGTTAGGGCCGTGGTCTCTACCCCCCACCTCACGATGAAGTTCCCCTCCGGCTCGGGAGATATAGTGGCTGTCCCGAGCGGATCGGAGGATGGCGAGACAGGTCTTCTGGCTGATAGTTTGAGGGTGAGCAAACTTAAACCCGCACCAGTAGAAACCCTAGACAGGGGGAAGGACAAGACGGTGAGTTCAGTAAACTCCGTTGAGCTGGATCCCAGGATGGACGTGCAGGAACACCAGCTCTTTCCATTGTCAAATTGAAGCTCTGAGAATAGAGACAAAGGTTGTAGAACCCATAGGCTCATGAACATCATTGGTTGATGATAGCAGTTCAATCTGTTGCACTTGATCTTCTGCAGTCTTTTGTACTGAATCTGTTGGGGTTGACATGGATCAGATAGGTACAGGGTTGTCACTCTAATATTGTCTGCCAAGCAAGCGTGAGCAAAAGTAACATTAGACTCTATATCAAAGGCATTTTATCTTAGTAATACACTAATTCAAGACAAAGCGGACCAGAACTATTGGGTTTGTTTGGTTTACATTTTTATTTCCTATTTTCATTTTTTAAAATCTGTATTGATTTTAGTATTTAACACATCATTTATTTTTTCAAATTTTGAAAATACATTCAATATTTTTAGAAATTTTGAAAATATCAAATAGTTGTTTTCATTGTTTTCGAAAATACATTTTTCCCAACTAACCTTCCATCCTCCGTTTGTCACAATTATTTATTATAGGAACATTCCATCCCTTTATTAATAATTTAAAATTAATACAAATTTTAAATAATGAAAACATGAAATGAAAATACAAATCAAATAGGGTCTGAGCATTCTTGTAAAAGGGAACAGGATGCAGCAGTGAAAAAAGAGATACAAACGAACTTTTATAGTTATAATCCTATATATCAATGAATTGTAACTGTGTTTGGTTTAGATTATTTTGATGCAAACTAGGAAATTGCCGTCCCGAGGCACTTTTATCCAAAGCTTCAATTTGAATTTTGAAGCTTTCAACGGGAATTTGGTCTATCAAGAATCTAAAACATACAGACTAGTCCTCGTTTCACGTTTCAAACTGTGTGTTTGAAAAAACTGAAAAAAAGATTATGCTGATAATTTGTTTTCAAATAATCGGTTATTTTGATTATCGATTATAATCAGAATCAGTTTTTATTTGGGTATATTTGTTGAAAAGCGATTTTAAGATAATCTATTTCGTTTGGGTGATATAAAATAATCACTCTTATATAACAAATTATGAAAATGGCATGAAGAAATTTGTTTATATTAATAATATTTGAAGTTTTTTAACATTATAATTTGTTTGTTTTTTTATATTTTGTCAGCAATTTTTTTTATTTATAAAAAATTGAATAAGATTTTAACATTAGAATTTTTTGTATTAAAAAAAAATAGAATTTTTAATTTTATATCTTGTGTCAAGTTATATTTATTTTTTTCTATTTATAATAAAATAAAAAAATTGAGTGAAGTTTCTATCCACAACCAGTTAGCTTTTAGCACAGACCTTCTATGGCATAGTGAAAAAAATAAAAAAGACTTGGGTGGATAATCGTTCCCACCGTCTCGTCAGTGTCACAGGCAATACTCATTGTGAGGGCAGTTTGGGGTTATATGGAAAAAGGCAGAATAATCAGAAGTTAAACCATCAAATAGCTCAATCTTGTAGATGGTTGAAAACAACAGGTTTTTTACAAGTAAAAGCTTTTTAAAAGAATAAGCTGTAAAGCCAAACATAACAATTAATTCATAAAACAGCTTTTTGGTTTAAAAATAATTGAAACTCAATCAAAAAATCTTTCCCAAACACCGTCTCAATCTCAGAAGACTTAAAAGCTGTTCTGCAGCAAAAAAAAAAAAAAAATTAAAAAAATACGTAATACAAAAAATTGGATTATTATTCTTTTTGTAACTTGGAAGGGGATGAGAGAAGTGAATTGATTGATATATTACAATGAGAAATGTTAAATGAACACAAAAATTTGACACTTACACCGTATATCACTGTAGCAAAATACTATTTCAATAATGAAGAAATTTTTAGTTATAAAACAGAACATTAAAGAACTAAGAAAATATTTAAAAATATTAGAAGATTTAGAACAAAATAACCATGTTATTCACATACAATATCTGGTTAGAAAAAGAATAAAAAGATTAAAACAAGAATTAGAAAATTATATAGGATAATGAGTTTATCTGAATAAATAGAAGCAGGATTCAAAGAATTAGAAAGAATCATGAAAGAAATTAATAAAAATATTATTCAATTAATTAAAAATACAGATAAAATTGCAAATTACACTTGCAATAAAATACAAAAATGAAAAAATGAAATAGAAAACATTAAAGAAACCTTAAATAATATTAATAAAGGAAAAAAGATAGATAAAAATGAAGATATTATTAGAATAAAAATTATTTTGGAACAACTAGAAAACCTATTAGAATATGAAGAAAATAATAGATGTATAACAAAAAATGAACTAGAAGAAATTTTAGAATCCAGAAAATTAAAAGGAATAATAATTAAATAAGAGCCAGAACAAGAATCTTCATGGATACCTATACCTGTATCTTCATGGAGGGGATAAAAGAAGAATATATGGAAACATTAATAAAATCAAATGATTTAGAAGAAATTCAACAATTATTAGAACAACTCAAAATAGTTGAAGAAGAAAATAATCAAATACACAACATCGAAAAGATTGATAAAAAAGACATAGAAAACAAGGAAAATGAGGAAATAATCTTAAATTATAGTTCATCTTCAGAATCTGAAGAAAACCATATAAAAATGGAAAGAGGAGAATATAGTGGAAAAAGCCCTAAAAGAAAATGGGAAGAATATAAATATACACCGGAAGGAGCTTGGGATAAATATGAAACAGAAGCAATGTATAATAAAGGATATGCAAGAAAAAATAATAACAAATGGACAAAAGTTCAAGAAGAATTTAAACCTCGATACCATAATACAGGAAATATACTTGACCTTGACTGTATTAGAAATAAAGAAGATGTATTATTAAGATGGACGAATGAAATAATCCTAATGATCCTAACTGATGAAAGATTTAAACAGCTAAACTTTATAGAAACCAAAAATTTTGTGACATTCAAAACAACAGGGAATGTACAAAAATTTCTAATAGGAATTAAGGATATAGAATGGATTAACTTCGGAAGAATGGTAGATAATAGTGCAGACTATGTTAAATTAATAATGACCCTAATACACCAAGAATTTTTAGGATATAATTTAATGGAACAAAGAGAAAAGACAAATAAAACTCTAATTGAAAATGCCAAGTCACATCTTAATAGAATGCAAATATGTGATATGTGTCAGATAGAAAGTTTCATCTGCGAATATTAAAAATACTATTATCAACTAGATGAAGAAACTAAAGAAATATATAAATATATCTTTATAGATAAATTACCTTATCCATTAAATTCAAAAATTAATAAACTCTGGGAATCAAAACCCGAAGAAACAGCAAATACTTTAGGAGGAGTTATTAAACTCTTATACCAAGAATTAAAGGAACAATGTTTGAATAGGGAAACAATTAGACAATTGAATAGAGGAAGTACTGTTATATGTTGTGACATCCCAGAAATAGAAAAACCAGGAAAATATGGTTGTGATAAAATAATAAAAAGAAAGAAAAAATATTATAAACCAAATCTACGAAAGACTTATTCTAGAAAGAAAAATTATTACAAAAATAATAAAAAGAAATATTTCAGAAGAAAGAAATCAACACCAAGGAAATACTGCCCAAAGGGAAAGAAAAAATGCGTATGTTGGATATGTAATGTTGAAGGACATTATGCTAATGAATGCCCTCAAAGGAAAGAAATTTTTTTTAAGGAAAAATAAAAAATAATAAAACAAGTTTTCCAGATATATGAACTTGAACCATTAGAAGAAGAATTAAATAATTCAGAAAGCAGTATATATGAATATATAGAGGATGAATTATCTTCAGAAGAAGGAGAATTCGAATAGTACATATATAAAAATATTGATAGAAAAAAGTAAAAATGTAACAGAAGCCTATATAGATACCGGAGCAAGTCTTTGCCTTGCAATTGAAGCACTACTTGATAATTGGGAAAGATTGGAAAAACCATTAAAAATACAAATTGCTGATGGATCGATACATTCTTTGTATTGGATAGCAAAAAGAATTACTTTGATAATACAAGAGAAAATATTTATAATACCAACAATATATAAACAAGAAACCGGAATAGATATAATTATTGGAAATAATTTTTTACGACTATATCAACCGTTTTGTCAATATTTAACATATATTACTTTGCGAACCCCATATATTTATCAAAAACAAACACGACAGATTATCAAAATACCAATTATTCATACTTCTAGCTGTCCTTATTCATCAAAGTTTCAACAGCTGAAACGTGGTGAGATTATTAGCTTAATTTGCACAAAAATTCACTATATATTAGTAAATTTAGAACCAAATAGAATAATACCAGCTCACATAGAAGAACTTTTAAATAAGGTTTGTAGTGAAAACCCTTTAGACCCAAGAATTAACAAAAATACTGAATTAGTTGAATTAAAATTAAAAGACCCCACAAAAGAGGTAAAATGTAAGCCAATGATTTACACAAAACAAGATAGAGATGAATTTGCAAAAGACATTGATGAAATATGTAAGAAAAAACTAATTAGACCATCAAATAGTAAACACTCTGCACCAACCTTTTATGTAGAAAATCATAATGAAATAAAAAGAGGAAAAAGAAGGATGATAATTAATTACAAACAAATTAACGATGCCATGGAAGGAGATGCCTATTTTCTTCCAAGAAAAGATTTAATTATTGAAAGAATTAGAAATATGGATTGGTTTAGCACCTTTGATTGTAAATCAGGTTTTTACCAAATTAGATTGACTGAAGAATCTAAAGCACTAACAGCATTTAGTTGTCCTCAAGGTCAATATGAATGGAATGTACTCCCAATGGGATTAAAGCAATCACCTGGAATCTTCCAGCGGAGAATAGATTCAATTCTTAAAGAATTTAAAGACTTTTGTCTTATTTATATTGATGATATATTAATCTTTTCAAACAAAGGATTAGATGATCACTTTAAAAAGATAGAATTCGTTCTTAACAAATGCTATGAACAGGGAATAGTCTTAAGCAAGAAAAAAGCTGTCCTAGCCCAGAATAGAATTAATTATTTAGGTTTAGAAATTGAAAAAGGGAAAATAATAATGCAACGACATGTATTAGAGAAACTTCAAAGTTTTCCAACAACATTAAAGGATAAAAAGGATTTACAAAGATTTCTTGGACTACTAACATATATTTCAAATGAAGGTTTTATCAAAAATCTTGCAGCAGAAAGAAGAATCCTTCAACAAAAATTAAAGAAGGATGCCCACTAGACTTGGACTGATGAGGATGATAGACTTATTATAAAAATGAAAGACTTATGCCTGGATCTTCCTGAGCTATATCATCCATCGGATGACGATATAATAATTATTGAGACTGATGCCTCAAATGACTGTTGGGGAGGTGTTATGAAAGCAAAAACCCCTGGATACAAAAATGAATTACTGTGCCGATATATGTCAGGAACTTTTTCAGACAGTGAGATTAATTATCCCACTCATGAAAAAGAGACATTGGCTTTAATTCGTATGTTGGAAAAACATCGGATTTATATACTGGATAAGGACTTTATTGTCCGAACCGATTCCACTTATGTTGCAGGTTTTAAGAACTTAAATCATAAAGGAACTTACAAAAACAAGGATGATTGATTAGATGGCAAATGAAACTTGCCGAATACAATTACTCAATCTCTCACATTAAGGGAGATAAAAATATTCTTGCAGATATTTTATCAAGAGAATGGAGCAGCAAACAGCTGAAGACATACTAAAGCAGATTCAATATCAAAGAATGCTCGAGAAGCAGAAGATAATGGAGCTAGACTTGATCAAAGCAAACATTGAAGTACTGGAGTTTCAATTACAAAGAATATCTATCAAAGAAGATCCGATGAAAAATATAAAACAATAGGTACAAGAAAGCACTAATGAAAAATGGTACACCATCTTTAATGGACCACACCCCGGTGTTTATAATGAATGGCACAAAGCAGCCCCTCACTGCATTGGAATTTTCGGAGTCCATCACAAAGGATTTCGTACCAAGGAAGAAGCTGAAAAAGCTTTGATAGACTACCAGAAAGAACAAGACAAGGGCAAAGAAGTTTATCTTGGCCCAAGGACTTTCTCTGAAACCATAAAGACTCCACCAGCCCAAAAAACTTCATTAAGGATACTCGGAAGAATTCCTTCCTCCATCGATGACTACCAAATCCCTTCAAGAAAAGACCATGAACTACAAGTTCAATTCTCCAAAGAAATTTTTTTTGAAAACCTAAAAAGACTAACCAACTGGTCCGAAAAGGAAAAAATTAATTGTTTTTACATGGTCAATCGAAATATTTTCGGAGTTAAGGCCGTAATTACTCCCGGAGCAACATCGATTCTTACATTTAATATGTTCCAGTTTGGACTTATTGAATGTCTCTACTTAAGTCAAGACTTGGAAGAAATCAAATTATTTCCATATAGTTTGAAAGAAGCCATCCAGAACTATCAAAGAAATGTTGCGAAAGATAGAACTGTCTTTTTGAAGTTCTATTCAACCTACCCAGATTTTGCAACTAAACAACCCACAAAGAATTTAATCTTCATTGGAGTAAGTAATAATAGTTTCTCTATGAGAGACGAACCTACTGGAGAAACTTATGATGAAGAAAAGATTGTCACAATTCTAGCCAATCAACTAGCAAGCATTTTTACTCATGCCAGATCATTGGGAAAGACTCTTTCATCAAAGCCATGTACAAAGGTCCACATACTTTGCTACTCAGCAAAACCAGTGGAAAATTGATTAGAGAAAGAGATTTAGCACTGCTGACAAACTTTGAATTACCCTTCTACACGTTACAAGGACTTTCGACGAATTACCGACCAGCTGTCCTTGACTTGTTGTGCTCAATGATTAAGGAGAATGGCAACCACACATGCGAAAGATGCGTAAAGCAAAAAGACTGTCGGCAAGATGACAAGGATTCAAACGAAGTCATTATTGAAGAATGACGTAAGCACTGACGTCATCAAGCATTATTGGAAGGATGACGTAAGCAATGACGTCATCATGAATTATTAAAATGTCTGATTGATTGTAATAGTTCAGGGACTTTTTTGTAAATTATTTAGCCCTTCTGATTGTATAAATAAGCCCTCGAAGGCAAAGAAGAGTAGAGCATCTGGAAGAAAAATTTCAATCTCTCTCTTCTTTCTGAGAAGTTCTAAGCTATGCTTAGCGATTCCTTGAGTGTGGAATCACCTAGTTCTATGTACTTCACTTCTGATCATAAATAAACTACTTTCATATATCCCTCTACTTTACCTTCATAACTTTTAATTACTTCCAACTACTCGTTAAAATTCCAACTTGAAATAGACGGAAGCTGCGGTGGACCAAAGAACCCAGAATCACTTTGAAAAACTCAGATCAGGTATGACTCATCATCTATTTAATTTCATTTGGTTTATACTAGAAAGCAATCATGTCTCAAAATAGAAAAGGAAATAATTAATAATACTGATGTAGAACATTTACAAATTACTGAAGAAGACGGAAACTATGAAGGAAGTATCTTAATAGATCCGAAATTATTTCAAAAGATTCAGAAGGAGGACTTGAATTTATCTAAAGATGCAAATATGAAAAAATTAGGAGGAATAATGGAACGTTTCAATCAAAAAGAAAATATAATATATTATGGAAAAATAATTAATGAGACACCAATAGATATATCTGAAACCCAAGGAAACACATGCATACAACTATTAAATAAGAAAAAATTAATTGAGTTAAAAAGGAACTTAAAAAAGGAATCACATAGAAAGAAAATAGGATACATTCATATATGAGCAATACAAGTTTTAATTAAGGCAACTTTTCAGGAAGGAATAGATTCACCAATTGAATTAATTCTAAAAGATAATAGAATAACAGATCCTAAGGATAAAATATTAGGAGTAATCGAAGGAAACTTAGCTTATGTTAAGTTAAAATTTGAAATACACCCAAATATTGGAATACCATTAGATACTCAAAGATTAGACCAATCATTGACTATGGAACATAGATTTCTAAGAAATAATTTAATGAGACCAGGAGACAAAATCTTCTCAATTACTTATTGTGTTAATTATGCACTAACAAATTCTCATCATAGTATTACTTTTAGAAATAATGATAGAATAGATATACCAAGACTATTTGAAGAAATAGGAAAGATTTATTATCCTAAAAGAAATAACTTAACGGAATTAGGAATTTCTATAAGAAATCCAAGATCACTAAGTTTTAGGCAGATCCCTAAACCAATTACTTTCCCAGAAACAGAAGAAAATAAAGACGAAAATATAAATAAATTATCAAACCAAGTAAGAGATCTAGCCCAATATTTGAGAAATAGAATATGAACAAAGAAAAAGAATTAAGAAATATTTATGAAAAATCTTATAATAAAAATCAAGATAAAAAGAATATAAAGGATTTTATGAATATCTATGATAATCATCTTAAAAAAGATAAAAAAGATAAAAATCGAAAACAAATGGAAAGATATATTATAGAAAAAGAAAAAGAACTTAATAATATAAGAAACAAAAGAAAAGAACATAAAAGACAAATAATAGAAAAAATAGAAAAAATGATTTCGAAAAAATCAGATCAGTCATCAACTAGTTATTTTAAAATAACAGCACCTAGTTTTGAAGATATTAACTAAAATAATGGAAATATATTCCGAGTTTGATATCCAAACAGAAAATGAAATAATAAGTGTACTAGTAATGGATTTACCTATTGATTGCAAACAATTAATAATTGAAAAGATAAAAACCCAATTTAGACAAGAAGATTATTACTTTACAATTATTTCGTTAGATATAGAATGGAACTATATGGAAGAAATAAGATTAACTTTTGAATATGATAAACTATCATTATCTGTTATATATGAAGATTGGGATTTATTAGACGAATAAAATGGATCAAGAAATATTAAGCATTTTGATTATGAAAATTCCCAAAGACTGCAAGCAAATAATAATTAATAAATTAAAACACCAATACTGGCAAGAAAAACTTTATTTAAAACAAGTAGTACAAAGAATACAGTTAGCATTTTGTGAAGAAGAACGAGATCAATTAATCAAAAATATAATGGAAATAGATGAATCTATAATGGACTATGGATATGAATTATTAGTAACTCAAATTATGCATGAAAAATACACCGATTATGTATAATTACTACCACTACCTGGGAAAAGATAAAGTGGTACCGAATTGGTATCAGAGCTAAGTACTAGCTAATTAATAATGAGTACTCTATACATAGAAAAATTTGTTCACTATCTAAGTATGATAGATTTAACAAACCAGAACAGATTAAAAGACTTAGTACAAGAATTAAAAGATGAAGCAACTGATACATGTAATAAACACATGGAATATCATTGTGAGTACTGTGATTGTAGGGAATACGAGAGAAAAATAGATTTGATAAAAATTATGATTGAAAAATTAAATTTATGGATAGATCAAGAAGAATCATAGATCTAACGGCTCACAACACGTATGCACTGCTGAAGTGTCAATACGGTATCCATTTTCCGTGTCAGTTTAGCAAGCCTCTATTACAATTGGTTCTGGGGTGACAAAAACGGAAAAAACAATGGAACAGTGATTTAAAATGTTGGAAGAAAATAAAAACAGAAAAAGAGGAATTTGAAACGGGATCAATCAATCAGAGCAGAGGGAAGCTACAACATACAATAGAATATTATAACACATTCAACACACAGACACATGTAAATGAAAAACGAGTTTCGGTACCTTTGGATGGTGGCCTAAGGGTGGTGACGGGGTGTTTTTATCCTTCTGTTATGTAATTTGTGTTGGGTATTTTGTATATGGGTTCTGGATACTCTTTGTACCCTTCATTAATAGAGTCTCTTTTTGTTTTTCAAAAAAAAAAAAAACCAATCCACATCCCAAAACTCTATTTGGAGTTCTTAAATGGGTTTCATCATTACACATCACTCATTTTTTACATTTTACAACTTAAGCACCTCATCTCTCAAATCCAACAACTTCTATTAAGAGTTCTTAAATGAACTCCACCAATAACCCCACATCCTTATATTTCATCAATTTTATTTGTTTTTTTTTTTTTAAAAAAATGAATGCTAAGATAGGGGTGCTTATACAAACACTCCCCACTGTATGGTGTGCTTGTTAAGCACCGCATGCAGCGGCTCATCGTTCAGAAGCACCGGTTCTTAGAGCTTAAGAACCCCCGATAAAGATAGCCTTACAATATTGTAATTGGGTGGTTGTATTGTGGAGTGAGAATTTATATATAGCCTTTGCACCCATTCATTCATTGCCCTGCGAGTGAATCCAATCCCTCAAAACATTATTTCTCACATGAATCTCTTATTATTATTGTTATCCTGTCAATATCTTTCCTTTTTTGTCACCTGGGCAAGCAGAAGATTTGCCACATCGGTACATTGTTGAGTTGAGAATTGAGATGAACCAAATTCTCATGTGTAAAGAACGAATGAATGAGATCATTACTGTTCTTTTATCAAAATCTCTCATTGATCTTCTCTCCAAAAATTAAAAAAATCTCTGATTAATCGCACATATTTGATAATTAATGAATTATTTATTAAATCATCCATTAATTAATTAATTTATTGCAATTTATACGAAATAAATCAATTATAAAAAAAAATAGTATAATAAGACCCTGTTAAAAATAAAGTGATTTTGACATTCAATAATTTAGAGATTATCTTTTAAAGATTTTAAAGAAAAGCAGGAATTGTTTTGTGTTTATTTATAATCACAAAAATAAATTTTATTTAAAAGTAGTTAGTGCTTTTTTTCAAAAGCTAATGAAAGTAACTTTTAATTTTAACCTTAAAAATGATTTTTTTTTAAAAATTTAAGATGAAAAATGGTAACCAATACCTTATGGATACTCGAATCAGAAATAAAAAATTTACATTAAAAAGTGATGTTTTAACACTTTTAAAATTCAAAAATTATATTTTCCAATAAAAATTTTCTTTCTTTTGGTTGGGTTTACATTTTAGCACTATCACTTGCCCGCGTCCTCAAGGTGGGTTGGGTTTACGTGAAGCATACGACTATGCTTGATAAACTCGTTTGGTGTATCTTACATGATAAGCAAAAGCTCTGGGTTAAAATGATGGAAGCTAGGTATTTGAAGGAGGGGGATATTTATTCTCCCCTTGCTGGTGCGTCTTTTACGTTGAGATCTATATAGATGCTATAATTATAGAGAAAAGCTAATTTGACACAATTTTTTTTGACACACACACGACACCGTATGAACAGTATAGCACTGTAGTGGGTCTTTTCTTTTTTTTTAAAAATATTTTTTTTTATAAATAAATTTTTTATTAAGTATGTGTAAATATCCGGTGAATCGGATACAAATATCTGGTGAATTCAGTTCATTATCTGGTGAATGGGTTTTTTGAGAAATAATTTTTTTGGTTAAGTATGTGCAAATATCTGGTAAATCCGATATAAATATCTGATAAATTTAGTTCATTATCTGATGAATAGGTTTTTTTGAAAAATAAATTTTTTGGTTAAGAGTCAAAGATTCTTAACCCCGTACTTTTAACAAAAAGTAATAACTTGTTGAGATGACATATGTTCTTATCGTAATGCTATTACTGAAATCTATATTAAGAATGCAACTATCATCGTTTTCAACATCGAATGCTCTCAAAAGCTTTCAACTTATCATCGTTTTCAACATCGAATGCTCTCAAAAGCATCATCGTTTTCAACATCGAATGCTCTCAAAAGCATCATCGTTTCCAACCTCGAATGCTCTCAAAAGCATCATCGTTTTCAACATCGAATGCTCTCAAAAGCATCATCATTTTCAACATCTTTACAACTTTTATTAACAACACAGGACCTCAAAGTCCGAGTGCTCAATCACGAAGCCCTTAGACCGTTGCAATCAGTCTTAGGTTCGTGGTAATAGAAAACTTCTCAAAACGTTTTAACTTATTTACTTAGATACCCAGTCTACAGCACAACGAACCTTAATACCCCGACGTCTCGGTTATTAAGTTCCATAACATCGTTTTACATCGTTTTTGTCTGTGAAAAACAAATCCAAAATAAGACAACGTCATAAGAACACTAGCACCCCGACATCTCGGTTACTAAGTTCTATATCGTCGTTTAGTAAAACTCATTTACAGAAAATCATTTCTACTTGAAAACTCTTTGATTGAAACTTCAGCTTTAAAAATTAAATCAATTCCGATTAAACCTCTTCTCAAAACAAGTACTGCTATTTTTAAACTTTCACCGTAAATAATTTCAAAACTTGCCATCGTTAATCATTTTCCAAGAAAATATTTTTAAAGTCAAACTCTGACTTTTTATTTTATATTATTATTTCATTATTTTTATTTTTATTTTTATAAAGTATTTTTGAATATTAATTTCACAAAATAACTTTTTATAATATTTCGGAATTTCTTCCATAAAAATTAGCAGTACTAAAAAAATTTCACGGTTACGCTCTCACCGTGACTCATAAATTTCTTTTACACTGATAAATTATTAAAATAATAATAATTCTCAAAAACTCATTATTTTTCCAAAATAATATTTTCCACCATTATTATATTCCAACATTTCCCTTAAAACGTTGAATACAATTTTCACAACTTATTAAATCTTTTATCTGATTAATCGGTTGTGCACTGACCACTGTCAGGCCTCTCAAACAACATTCAACATTCATCATTCAACAACATCATCATAATTATATCACCAGGCAGATCATGCATCATAGCAACATAATATACTACTGTAGATAATTGAAAGCAGATAAATCACCGATACACAGATAAACAACACAACGTAAGCCACATAAACAAATAACCACAACCACATATAATTCATATAAATCACACTACACACAAATAGTTATAGAGAAAAATCCCTCAGGTAAGCTCCCCTTACCTGTTGAATACTCGAACTAAGGGTTTCAAATAATCTCCCGATTTGATCCGGTTTCCTCCGTCGGCTTTAGGTCAAACCAACTCGATCGATTCCTTCATAACGAATTGCAACCAAAATAAATTAAATCAAACAAAAACATACTTGACTCATGGGGATTAAGGTTCGGCCTCAACAACTTTTCTAGGTTAGGAAAGTTAAAATTTTGTTAACTTAAGGATTTATGATCCATAAGCAACTTAAACATGATTAAGCACTTAACCCAAGATTATGAACCAAGAACATGAACTAAAACTCATCTAGTTCCAAGAACTAGGGTTTCGGCCAAGGGCTGAGTTTGGAGTTAGAAATCTCTAAAATTTCTAAACTCTCGGATTTAATCAACATACAAAACCTAGAGTTAGATTCGAGTGTTACAAACAACTTTTGAATCATAAAACCAACAAGTGCTCATACCTAGGGTTTCGGTTTTGATGAGATCAATAGGTTAAAGTTTGATTTTTGATCTTCTATATACTTGAATACAAGAACTATCAAGTTATAATCATGAATCAAGGCATGAAATTGAAACAAAACCTAAGAACACAAAGTTAACCTAGGTTCGGCCCAGTCCAGATTTTAGGGAAAGAAATTTCTCATGATCTTGTGCTTCTAGATGATGAAAATAGAGATGATTATAAGATCATATCAATTGGTTTCATGTCAAAAGGATTTTTCTAGAATTAGTTATGAATTTTTGAATCTAGTTCCATGAACTTTGAACAAATGAAGAACATGTTGATCTAAGTCATGAATCTACAAAAGTGATGAAAAGAAATGATTTAAATTACAAGAGAATAAGTTATTACCTCTTGATGATCCAAGAAAACAAAGTTTGGATGATGTTCTTCAAGGTTTTCTTATGGTGTTCTTAAGAAACTTAAGGGAGAAGACGAACATAGTTAGGGTTTAGAACAATTTTAGTATTTTGGGTGGATCTCTCAACATACTTGTCCGTTTTGGATGATCTTTATGTAGTTGGAAAGAAGAGATAAAGATGAACAACTTTCATGTTGAAAGTTTTTCGAGATTCAAAATAGAAACTGGTCAGAATTGCCAATCAAAATCTGACGAATTATGAACTCTTTGGAGCAAAAGAACATGAAAATGGAAAAATGGCTTGATGAAGAAGACAACCTATTTAAATGAAGAAAAAACCAAACTTAATGAAGAAGGCATTGGAGCCGTGGGTTTTGGGCAAGAGTTGGTCAACTTTTTCCAATGGCATTTGTTTGAAATTGTCATAAAAAGACAAGGGCAATTTGGTCATTTCATATGAAAAATTAACTGTCATAAATGTGCCATTATGACCATTATGACTCGGATAAGCTCGTCATAAATGCTCGTCAAGTCGGTCAATCCAACATCTCTGCTACGTTGCCGACTTCTTGATTCATCTGGCGCAAGCTTTTCCTAGAGACATCTCGACGTATACGCTCGCAACAAATATAATATTTTAATTTTTTTACCAAAATATTCAAAACTTCCAATATCGTAATAAATATGATAAAAATATTTTTCATCTCGTTCACGACTCAAAATTAGGTTTTCTGAGCAGTAAACTTTTACTATCAGTAAAAACACAGAAAACAATGAGACAAAGCTTAAATCTGAGTTTTCAACCAAAAACTTCCCCGTAACCTTATAAAAATAAGTATAACAAGGAAATAACCTTGGTTTATCCAAAATCATTTTCTCTATCTCGGATAAAAATATATATTTATATATTTATTACCGATATTACAAAACAGCGAAAATCGGGGTGTTACATGTTGCTAGCATTTCTCTATTTTTTAAATGGGCACAAAATTATTTTTTATTGGAGATAATAATTATAAATATAAAATATTATAATAACATTAAAATTAGTTATAATTATAATTATAAGAATTTAAATGGGGAAAGTGCTTAAAGACCCCCTAACCTTTAGCCCATTTGCAAATAGGCATCTTCAACTATTCTTTCTTCCCAATTAGTCCTTAAACTACCACTATTAGTAAAATCAATCATTCAACTAATTTTTCGTTCCAATTAATCCTTAAACTACTATTATTAATAAAATCAATCCTTCAACTAACATGGCTCAAGGCTTTGTTCTTATTTTTAAAAATAAAAATACAATCAAAGGATTAGGCCTAAGTAAAATGAACGGTTGAATTTATTCACCGTTAATGATCTAATTGAGAATTAATAGAAGGATTAATTTTATTAATATCAAGAGTTTAAGGATTAATTGAGACAAAAAAATAGTTGAATGATTAATTTTGCTAATAGTAAAAGTTTAAGGACTAATTAAGAAGAAAAAATAGTTGAAGGTGCCTATTTGCAAAAGAGCTAAAGTTTAGGGGGGTGTTTGCCCTTTTCCCAATTTAAAATTAATTGTCCTAAAAAAATAATTTAAAATTAATTATTAATCATATTTATCATTAAATCAATTAAATATTTTATTTAAATGGAGATAAGTGTTACCCTTTTTAAATAATGAGACCATGTTCTTTTACCAAATATTAATTATTTAAATATATTTATATTTAAATCAATTAAACAAATTCACTACAATATAGATGTTGAGAGAAGTAGCTAAAACACCAAGGTATCGAGAGAAATGTCAAATATTAAAAAAAATATGTTAGATAAATTTATTTTCTAAAAATTGTTAGCTTTGACCGAGAAAGATGGGAAATAACTCAAATGTATTCTTAAGAGAGAAGAAAAAATTAATATAATAGATAAACATATTTTCTAAAAATGGTTAACTCACATCGGACAAAGAAGAGAAATAAATAAAAGAGATTTTTGTGATCGACGGTTCGGACAAATTAAAATAATTTTTTAACATTTTTTTTATATGATTTACCAAAAAAAAAATTAAATCAAAAGCATAAAATCAACAATTATATATTTTCTGATGAAATCTTAAAAAATTAACATATTTCCCATGCATGGCACGGGTCCATACACTAGTCTAAAGAACAAATAACTAAAATATTTATCATATTGTATTAAAGATGTAAAATTATCACCAACAAGATGTAGCACAGTTGATAGATAATTGGGTCCCTTAACCATGTGGTCACGGGTTCGATTCCTGACTCATGCATATGGTAGAACATCTGTTGGGAGAGGCCAATCTCTTAAATGGATCTCAATACCTAGAGGAATTAGTCTTCGACCCTCGACCGGAGGATACCCGGATTTACCAAAAAAAAATTGTAAAATTATCGATCCAATAAATCATCGTGCAACAAAAGAAAACGACATTCGGCATCACTAACAGGGATATAATCGGGACAAATTTATAAGAGTGTCACCGATTCATTGATTAATGCAAAAATATATCTCAAAAAAAAAAATCTCTGCTGCATTTAACTTAACGTTTAGTATTAAATATGTTTTAATCTTTATTTTTTAAAAAGTGAGATGACAATAAACGTTTGGATTTAATTGATATGTATTGATAGTGTATTTTTACACTGTCAACCAATCAGAATTGACATTTCATTAAAAATATTTGACTCTTATCCTAATTACCTCAAAAGCCATATATATTTTGATTTCTGGTTGGTTGACGCTATAAAAAACTTTACACTAACAATGTATATCAATTAATATTTGATAGAAGCGATAAAAAATCATTCATGAACAAAAAAGATGTTGAGAATAAAGTTTTTAATGAAATCCAAATTTCATTTCCGAATGTGACAATGAGAAAGAAATATTCATGACAACAAGATTCTTTGTAATAAAACATTTCATGAATCAAACACCAAAAAATATATTTCATGAATTAAATATCACATAATATTTTTTATTAGACAAGATTTAATTGATATATATTATCGGTGTAAATATTTTTAACTATCAATCAGTCATGAATTATTACTTCATTAAAAAAATTGACTTTTATAACTATCTTAAAAATCGCATGCTACATATAGAATAATTTGTTATTGATTAATAGTGTAAAAACTTTACATTGTTTTTTTTTATAATTACATTAAGTTTAGATTTGGAGAAAATACGCTCAAATCTTGTGATTAAAATTTGGATATTTAATAATTTCATTTGATAATATGATACCATGTGAATTTAAGAATATTTGAATTAAATGGTTTTTTCTTAGATGTTGACACGTGGAAGAGCATTCAATGAGATTAAGGGTGCGTTTGATTTGCAAAAATTCAGGGGACTGAACAGCACAAAAATTTTTGTGCCTTGTTTGATTTGAAAAGTGATCATGGGACAGGACAAAAAAGGTGGTGAGGGACAGGACAAAAATCCAAAATTTTGTCCCCCACCAAACCATGGGACAAAAAGTTGTCCCATGGACGGACTAACAAAAGACAAAATTATCCTTACATCTCTCACCTCTCCTCTCTCTCTCCCTTTCTCTCTCATCTCTCTCTTTCCTCTCTCCTTCCCTCTCTCCTCTATCTCTCTCTCCTCTTTCATTCCTCTCTCTCTCATCTCCCTCCCTCTCTCTCCTCTCTCTTTCTTTCCTCTTTCTCCCTTCCTCTCTCTTGCGACACCTCTTCTAGGGTCATCACATATTTACCCAAAAGCGGAAAATTAAATTATTAATCGTTGGTTACTTTCGGAAAATATACTTTAAAATAAATGCCTCTTAACGAAAATAGTGCTGAATTTTTTTTTTTAAAAAAACATAGAACCATCGTAAACATAAACAAACGTATATGTATATCTATATATATATATATGCATCACCTTTTAAATACACCATACCTCTAAGAGGAGATAACAAAAGAGCCCTCATAAGTATAGGCTATTCTCCGTCAAACTAAGTAAAGAAAAGAAAGACATATACATATAAGTAACGAGTAGTCCAGAACCATACCAAAAACTCATGGCTCTCGGTAGCCAGATCAAAAACTGACAAGACTCGCTACCCCAAAACTATACCTATAGTTGGTCAAGCTAATGAAACCCATTGGGGAGATCATGATGATCAACCCCACCTACAACAGATGTATCTGATGAAGATGCCTCCGCTCCCGCTCCCGCTCCCGCTCCCTCGTCGGAAGAATCATCATCATCAACAGCAGGAGGGTGAAACTCAAGATCGTCCTCAAAGTACTCATCTGGGTCCTCCTCGACCTCATCCAAAACTACCTCAACAGGAGGTATTGCTGGTCCTACTATTTGAAGCGTATTCGGCTGAGGTGGCAAATCAAGTAACCCGTGCTCAGCCAAGTACTGTACGTATAGCCATACCAGAGGTAGAGATACCTCAACAGTCTCCACAACAGGCGTCCTTTGCTGCGGTCCTTCCTCTACTGTGCCAACAACCTCTCTACTAGGGCCATGATAGGTGGCGCTGAGTGCCCCAGGGTTTATCTCCCAAGCACCACCAAACTGAGCTCGATCAAACGTGATCGATCGAAGCCTCGAATGTACCAGAGGCATATCCGGTTCCATCTAATTTCATACGTAAAGATATATGCACAAGTAGAGAAACCACAAATAAAATATGCAAGAGTGAGAAACCAATATATGGATTTTACTCGACAACTACATGCTAGACACCACATAAAACACATACACATTTATCAACACAAACATTCATAAGCAAATAGTTTATCAATGAGTTTAACACCCCAAACATCATCATTTGAAAAACTATGCATGAACACTTCATATTCGTTGTCTAACTTCGCACCTAATCTCATGAGATATCCCAACACGTGGTGAGTTGATCAGGCTCAATTGCCATCCCATGGCATAAAGGCACGCAGCCATAACCCATTGCACATTGTCCACACTCAGGGCATCAGTGATAAAACCGTAAATGAGGTTTAATTGTCCAACTCGGGCACAATGAAGAAAATCATAGTATGAAATACCTGACGCCGCAAGGTAATCACACATAGAACCGTGGGCACGTCTGCCAAATGCATACAAAAAACTTTTGCTCATAACTCTTTTCTTTGTGTTCAATCTTTCTTTGCCGAAGCTCAAAATGGCTTACGACTCACATAGTTTTTGACATCTTTAAAACTTTCATTACAACACAGGACCTCACAGTCCGAGTGCTCAATCACGACACCTCTCGACCGATGCACCAGTCATAGGTTCGTGGTAATAGAAAACGTCTTAAATGTTTAAACACGGTATACACCACGTATACAGTACTGGACCCCAAAAAGTCCAAAGGACCCCAAGTCCATAACAACAAAGAACCTTAGTACCCCGACGTCTCGATTACTAAGTTCAACACCACTCAACACGGTTGAATTAATTTTTGTTTTCAGAAAATCTTTTAAAATTGGAAATTCTTCAATAAAATCTTTAAATTATAAAGCTTAGTTTTCACAAAGGTGAGTCACTTGAGGTTTTAACTTACTTAAAATATGTACTGCCATTTCAAAATACATGCCGTTTACACTTTCCAAATTTGCCGTCAATTATCACTTTTAAAGCTTTTTAAGCCAAAACTTAGCTTTTTCCACTTAAACAATTTTCTAAAATCATAATTAACTTATTTTCAACAATTAATTTCATAAAATAACATTTTATAATATTACGGAATTTCTTACGTAAAAATTAGCAGTGCAAATATATTTTCACGGTTTCGTTCTCATTGTGACTCATAATTCACTCTTACAGTAATAAATCATTAAAATAATAATATTTCCCAAAATTCCTTATTTTTCCCAAATAAAAATTTCCATTAATATTATATATCAATATTTTACCGTTAAAAACATTGAATATAATTTACGAAGTTTCTTAAAACTTTTATCCAATTAATTTAATTGGGCACTGACCACTGTCAGGCTTCTCAAACAACAACCAACAATAATATCACAAAAATATTTCCAGGAAGATCATGCATCACAACAACATAATATAATTACATATAAACAATTAACGCAATTAAACCAACACAGATACAAATACCATAACTTAAACTACATAAATAAATACTAACAGACAAATAGTTACAAACAAACACATGATAGCATAGAGCCATCGAATATATCCCTCAGGTATTCCCCTCTTACCTTTCGTAGATTCTCTTGTGAATTAGTGAATTTCGTCGAAAGTCCGGATGTCACGTATACGTCGCACTCACTCAACCTTAAACCATTACAATCAATTAATTACAAATCAAGAAACTAAAAACATCCAAAACCCTTCTACATGGTCACGGCTTCAAGGGGTTTTGGGTGACTAAAATTTCTAATCATGATTAAGTCATGGATTGATGGTCCTTAATCAACCAAGATCATGGATGGAAAACTTTGAACAAAACTCATCCACATAGGGTTCTGCCATCATAGAGATTTTGAGTAAGGATTTTCATTTTAATAAACTAACATGGACTAGAGTGTGTAGACATACATGTCATATGAAATACATGATCATACATGACAACACATGAACAAAAATCCTACCAAACCCATTCTCCTAGGTTCGGCCATAGCTAGTTTATTAGGAAGGAAATTTTTGATTACTTCATGCTCTTGTATTTAGATAGTAAGCATGATATCAAGAATATAGGAAGTGGTTTCAACATCATGAGATTTTTCTAGAATTTGTTATGAATTTTCAAAGTTCTAGACTTAGAAACTTAAAAGTGATGAACATAGATGAAATAGACTTTGAATCATGAAACATATTGAAGAACATAGACATGATTAGGGAAGAAGAATATGATTCACCTCTTGAAGATCAAAGACAAGTGAAGATTCAAGAGCTTGCTTCACAAAATGATGGTATGAACTTAGAACTTTTGGGTGTTTTTTGTGTAAAGTGTGAAAATGGCAAATAATGAAATGAAAGTATGACTTTAGAGATGTGGGCTGTGCCACTTTTGAGGGACTAAGTGGAAAGGAGGTGGCTTCTTCAAGGATTTAGGTGCAAATAATTCATAGGGACCATTTTGCAAAAATTCCAAAAGTATAGGGACTATTTTGAAAATCCCCAATAGTTTATAATGATGACCATGTGCAATACTTAATATGTTCACACTGTGACTCATCATGTGAGTTATCTTGAAGCTTCTTCATCAACTTGCTACTACGTTCTTTGGAAAAATCTAGAATACTTTGGAACTTTTGAGATTAGTTTAGAACTTTGGAGAATATTGGAGAATGTTGTGGAATGTACAAGAATGAGATTGGCTCATCCAAGTTAAGGGCAGCCACCACTCCTCCTTGGGCTTGCTCATGGGCCATGGAGTTTTGGGCTTGGATTCAATTGTTTTGGCCCACCAAAATGCTTAAGGCATAAACATAATCTAGGAAACTTATATGATTTCAATTGGCTTCATGAAATTTAATCCATGGACAAAGAATTTGGGCCTCAAGGCCACGGTCCTCTAATGGGTTTGGAGCAAAGATTCTGGCCCAATTCACTGGGAAAAACATAGAAACTAACTTAGGGACCAAAGTGCAATTAAGAGAAAGTTCAATGACTTAAGTGTAAAATCCTTAAATTGCCACTTTAACCTTGTAGAATCTTCTAGACTCAAAAGTGTGACTCATCCCCATGAATCATCTCAAAATTCTAAGATAACCTCTTTATCTTCTCTTGGAAACTCCGAAATCCACTCTGTCGTTCGCCCGATTACGTATTTCACCGGTAAAACGTATATTATTTCATTTTTTATGAAATAATTCTAAAAATACACAATTGTAGGAAATAAAATAAAAATCTTAAGTCTTTTGTTCACGAATTAAAATTAGGTTTTTTGAGCAGTATAATGATATTGTCAATGGAATTCGCCAGCCGGGTTTCGCCTGACTTCCCAAGCTAAATTTTAATCGTAGCTTTCTACATTCAAGTAGAATTGAGTGGTAAACTCCGTTTATTTAAAATAATTTTCTAAAACTCTAATAAACCTATAAACATATTTATATGTACTACTGTTATTTAAAACAGTGAAAGACAAGATGTTACATCTCTCCCTCCCTCTCTCCTCTCTATCTCTTTCTCTGTCCTCACTGTCCTCTCTCTCTCCTCCCTATCTCTTTCTCACTCTTCTCTGGCCTCTCTCTATACATAATTATACAAAATTATATATTGTATATTTATATATTAAATAATATATATTATAAAAGGTATTCCGATAAATTTAATATTATTTTGTTTGTGTTGTCCATTATCCATCAAACAATGTACAAGACAAATAATTGTCCTGTAACTCAAGGATTTGTCCTGTGCTGTCCAGATACCTTTTGCAAATCAAACGCAACCTAAAGCCATTTTTTTGTTTTCACTGGAATTAATTGTAAACATGTGGTTGGTGTGTTAAAGCCCATAAATAGAATTTGATTCCAATTTGCAATAGGAAGGTGCTCATTCAATATTTTATTTGAACATATTTTTTTTTCTATTCATGTGCTTTTGAAATTGATCGAAACAGAATCGAAGGTGTAATACTGATTGTTGGAGATGTTGCTTTTTTGGCCCTTATTTTTTATAACAACTCATTATGTATTAAAAAAAAACGAACGGGTAGCAATTCCATGTTTTCAAATTTGGAATATTAAATTTATTTATATACAATTTATTTTTTAGTTCCTTTGTTCTATTTCTTTTAAAAAAATATCGTACAGAAATCCATACTTTTATTTACAGTAGACAAAAACGAAATAGAAGAATCATATTAATGTTATGGTTGTATAAAATAAAAAAATGGAGATTCAAAATATTCAACTTTGTGTAATAAAAAAATTCCACACTATTGATGCATATTAATTAAATACATATAAATATTATATAAATAATTATTATATAAATATTTATGGTTCAAAATATTCATCTTTGTGTAATATATATTTTCCTTTTATAATACATAAATTAATAAAAATATTCATCTTCGAAACATGATGTTAGTTAAAGAAATAATTCTTTAATTTTTTTGTGAAGATTGAAATGTTTAATTTTTCAAATAAACTCTATTTAATTGAATAGCGTAATTTCCGTTTTTTAGTTAAAAAAATTTACAAAACCTTAATTGAATTATTTTTATGATATCTATTCATATTTTTCAATTTAATTTATTTTGAAAATATTATGCCAATACAATTTCAGCTAATTACATAAAATGTTATCTCACATGAAAAAGAAAGTAAAAAAAAAAAAAAGTAAAAAAATATTAGTGTTTAAAAAAGTTTTAGTTTACTTTTATAAAAGAAATCATTCAATCTTTGTGACTTGTGTTAAAAATATGACACAAATCATAAATTGTTACCTTCATGCATCTATTCATTAACTTATGATGTAAGCCCCATAACAAAATTAGCAAATGAGTCTGATAGTGTGTATAATTACCGGAATAAAACTTTCACTAACACTCTTTTCACGATGCATGAGTAAAAGATTATAAACATGGACAATGTTGACCAAATTGATATAAAATTAAAATATATAAAAAAAGAAAAAGAAAAATATAAGTTTTTCACAAAATATTCAGAATTATTGCAATATAAAATATAATTGGGGTAGTACAACAAATGAATTTGAAAGATAAAATCATAATATCATCGTTGAGAATATGAAAGATAAAATATAAGCCCACAAGAAGAAAAATGGGTGATGTTATCATGATATGATTGTTGTTGAGAGACCATGTGCTTTCATCATTCTTCTCCGAAAATCAAAAGTCTAGCTTTACAGTTCAATTATATTCATCGTTGTATTCATTTACTCTTAATGTCTCTATATTAGTCAGTCTTGAAGAAAACACAAAAACTTGAGAAAGAAGAAACAAACCAGAGATTTTGAGCTTTGAGGATTGAGATTGTAACGGCCTGATTTTATAATCTGTTTGATGAATAATAATTAAGATTAAGACTTGAATTATATGGCTAAGATGTTTGTTAAGATATGGGAATATTTGCATAGAAAGCAAGCGATCATCAGGAAAGAGTTTAAATGTGAGCAAACTTAGGATTTTCTCGGTTATCGTCTTTAGGAAGTTTGAATGTGAAACAAGAAATTTGGAGTTAGGATTGAGATTAGGCATTTTTAATGGTTGGAGGTTGTTCATTAGGTCTTAATGAGCCTACGTTTCAAATTTGGGATCAATCGAACTTCGAACGAGCTCAGAACGGGACGAAACACATGAAATCAGTGTGGCTGCCAGAAAGCCGGTGCTGAGCGCTGGGAGGTCGCGCTGAGAGCCCAGCACTGATCAGCCCTGACATGTGTCGCGCATGCAGGGCCCCTGAGTGCATGCCCAGCACGGAGCGCTGGTGAAGGGCACCGAGCGCCCGTGCACAGCTAAAGAAAAAAAAGAGGGGTTTTACCCCTCATTTGAAACATTTCTGTTGCCATTTTCAGAGAAAAAACCAATAGAGCCAGAGAGGGAAATATAGAGGGAGGAAGAGAGAAATCTAGAGGGAGAAAGAGAGTGAGTGAGAGAGGAAAACTACACTATCCAAGAGCCCAAAACCACCATTGTTGAAGAGCTAAAGCTGAAACAACTTATGAAAATCCACCACCACGACCCTTTCAGCCGTTGGATTTTGTTCAAAATTTAGAGGGAGGTTATGGACTGGTAGCTTTTCATATCCAATGGTCGAATCTTCTGATAAATCCCCAGAGTAAGAGTTATTCAACTCATAAGAAGAAGGAAAACCTAACCCGATTAGCTCCTGACCAATCACATTGGAAGGTTCGATCCAGGCTCGTTCACCGTTGGGTCGAACTTTTTGGAGAATGTAAAGAAAAGGTAGTTCTTTAAACTCAACTGTCGAATTTTTTAACAGAGGTCTAGATTGTGAGAAATCGAGCTGAAACAGTGGCGATTTTGTGGGTTTACTGCAGATTTTGTGATTCTTACTTTGTGCCTTTCAAATGTCAAGTTTAGGAGGAATATTGGAGTTGCGGGGACCTCTTTCGGTGTGAGGCAGAATCGAGAGGAGTCGAGTGGGATTGATCTCGTGGCGTTTTCGAGGTCGTACGTTTTACAGGTGGGGGAAAGAAACCATTTAACGTCTGAAACGGCGCGATTACATTTAATTCGATAACGACATAGGGCGGCCCAAACCCTACATGAGAGCAAGTAACGGACAATATCCATATCACATTGGGGGACTACCTGGTGGTACTAATAATGATATTAAAATTTTACGTTTATCGCCGTCACGATAAAAATATATATTATTTTATTATGTGATGATTGTATGCTTTGACTGATTTGATTGGTTGGCCTGATATTGGTAACTGCTAGAAGATGATGTTATGAGTTGTGATTATTTTATGAATATGATAAGTTGTTGTTGTTATTATTATTATTATTATTATTATTATTATTATTATTATTATTATTATATTTTGACAATTATTATTATTTTGAAAATGATGATTGAAATGTAATTATGATATTATGACATAATGGCCACGATGATGATGCGGATAACATGAGGACATGATTGTGTTGACATGATGAGTGTTATGATTGTGCTTAAGAGTTGAGTAATTTTAAGTTATGTTGAGACGTGATGATGTATTGGGGAATGCATATGATATGTGATAGTAGTGCCTAAACGAGATGATTATCGTGACATGAGGATGAGACGGTTGAGATGAGATTATTATTGAGGTTATTTATGAGGTTATGATGAGCGGTTAGGGCACTAGAAGGGGACCTGAAACATGGTCTGTGACATGGTTGACTTGAAACATGGTCGTGCGAGGTCTATGCCTCGGAGGGAGAATTCTCAGGGATAGGCTAACGGCGGACCGTCCTAGACATGATTTCATTTTAGTTACAGCTATAGTTCATGCGCTGCATGAGCACCCTGGCCGTGGTTCAGAGGTGTGCATCGGATTGCGCAGCTTTAGTGTCATTGTTTTGCATGGGCATCCTCCATCCGCGGACGAGGGTGTGCGTCGGAGACTCTAGGACGTGTCGATTCTATTGATATGATATCCAGATGTGGCCGATATCTGATGAGATGATTCATACAGCATTTGCATTGAATCATACTGGAGGGTAGAGGAAAGATCTTAGACGTGGATTGAGTATGATTTGTGTTATATTTATATTTATATTATTGGAGACGGATGTTTAGTGTTCCGTTATTTAATTAAATGTTTCTAAACCCTTTCCATGTTTGATGTTAGATGGCTTCTTATCCCTTTTTCTTTTGCTGTGTGCTTGTACATATATTCTTTGTATCATAGATCCATATATAGTTGATGGCACACTGGGATCACCCATGGATGACTCAGGACCTGGGGTTCCCTCTCTAGGGGACCGTTGAGGTAGAGTGCGTTGATCTGAACTGGTGGCTCGTGGACCCAGTCACTCGCTTCGTTGTGTATACGGGTCCTATGTCCATCACCTTAGGGCTCAGACAGGGAGCGCCGATAGGTTTCGTCGGCATGTTCCACTTTGGTACTACCCTTCCTTTCCCGATAGGACAGCCTGATGGACACATACCGTCGATGCCGGGCATGACCCAAATTCCCTTCATGGTACCCTTCGAGGCATTGGTACCAGGACTCGCACCAGCTCCTGCACCAGCCCCAGCTCCAGAGCCTAAGTTAACACTCATTCCGGAGGAGGACCCGGTTGCCCCCGCCCAGGACCTAGCACCTCTTCCGGAGGTACCAACACCTCCAGAGGTCCGTGCTACGGTTTCAGAGTCTTCGCGGGTATCTTCCAAGCGGCTACATCCCCGTGATAGTAGGCTTTACCGACAGAGGTTTCAGAGACAGTCGGATAGGAGCTCTTCCAGTGAGACCGGAGGAGCGTTCGGACCTGCCGGACCCCAGGATGCAGATAAGGGTGGTAGCATATGATGGCCCGGGCCAGTGCCATATGTATAGGTGTGAATGAGGTTTTATTGTATTTTGAGAGGGGACGGGTTGTAGAGAGTCAGTGAGGCATCTTTCTTCAGATCTTTGATGTATTTTGTTGATGTTACCAGTCTGTAGATATATCGAGATCCTACGGATGAGATTCCCTGTACTGTACTGTATCAGGTTTGATGTGTATATTTCTGTATATATGTTGTGTATATTTTAAGTTTTTAATTTTTCGCTGTTTTAATATACCCGTTTAACGATAATAACGAAATTAGGTCTTAATATTTTGGGTTTTTCTTTAATGGGACGTCGGGGCGTCTCATTTGGTGGTATCAGAGCAGTTCGGTTCTACACGGACTATGAATTAGGGTCTACTGGCCAATTAGTCGAATCCACACCGGATAATGACTATGCTTAGAAGTTGGGTAGTGAGTCCGACTCGACATTTTTATGACATATATTATTTATATTCCAGTTTTATGTAGTATTATATGTCATACTGATGTGAGTTAATGATTCCTTTGGACAGGATCATGGCTCGAGGTAGAGGTAGACGACGTGGTAGACAGGGTGGTGGTAGAGCTACAAAGAGGGACCCTAGAATGGGTGATGGTGATGTTTCTCATATTGGAGGGGGAGCTGGAAGTGGAGGAGAGTCATCCGAGACTCTCCAGACTATACGTGAGTTGGCCACAACTATACAACAGCAAACCCAATAGAACGTACGGATGCTACATATAATTACGGAGCAACAAGACCGGCTTAATCAGAGACAACAGCGGAGTGGAGGACCTATGAGAGCAGGACCTCAGAGGAGAGGAGATAGTGTTTCCCTGTGGAGTAGAGGACCTTATACCATGCCAGGACAGAGTGTTCGGACACATGTAGCAGCACTAGTGGATGGAGTGGGTCAACAGCAGCCAGGCCCAGTTTGTTTTGGATGCGGGGGACCGCATTATATTCGAGACCGCCAGGAGAAACATGGTTGTTTTCTTTGTGGTAAACCAGGTCACCTGGCTCGTGACTGCAGACACAGCTAGGCAGCAGCCGCTAGTTGCTGGACGAGGATTTGGAGCTGATGGAGGTGGAGCTGGGAGAGGAGTTCTAGCGGTAGGACAATAGACGGCTAGACCTCAGGTCACGGTGAGAGGATATGAGTCTTCTCAATCTGCAAATCTTATTCAAGGTATATGTTTAATACCTGGTAGACTCTCGTCTGTGTTATTTGACTCAGGTGTTACACATTTGTTTGTTTCACATGAGTATGTGGATCATTTACATTTACCTGTTTCCCAACTACCATATACTTTGTCGGTATCTACCCCGACCAGTGATCCTTTGATCACTATGTCTGTTTGCTTATAGTGTCCCATAATTGTTGGAAATAGGACATTCCTTGTAGATCTTATCTGTTTGCCTATGCAACAAATAGATGTTATCATTGGCATGGATTGGCTTTCGGCTAACCATGTGGTATTAGACTGTGCCTGAAAGACCCTTCCTTTTCTCGAGCCTTCTAGCATAGTATCTACCAATGAAGGAACAGCTATGAGGGGTGACGAGTCTCAGCAGTATGCGATGCTTTTCTCTTTGGAAGCTAAGGAGACTCGGAATATAGATTCTTTACCTATCGTGAGATAGTTCCAAAGGTTTGCCCTCCTGATGTTCCAGGTTTGCCACCAGAGAGGGAGGTGGAGTTCACTATAGATCTCATACCAGGGACCGGACCTATATCAGTAGCTCCTTATCGAATGTCACCCGTGGAGTTGGCAGAGTTAAAGAAACAATTGGATGATATGATGATGAAGGAACTCATCAGACCGAGTGTTTCACCTTGGGGAGCACCGGTGTTGTTTATCAAGAAATAGGACGGAAGTTCTAGGTTGTGCACGGATTACAGGAGTTGAATAAGGTGACAATCAAGAACAAATATCTGTTGCCTTGGATAGATGATCTATGGATCAGTTGAAGGGAGCTTCAGTGTTTTCTAAGATAGATTTAAGATCAGGATACCATCGTATTAGGGTGAAGAAGGAGGATATACCTAAGACCGCTTTCAGGACGAGATATGGACACTATGAGTACCTAGTTATGCCTTTTGCTGTAACTAATGCTCCAGCGGTGTTCATGGATTACATGAACAGGATTTTTAGACCGTTCCTCGATAAGTTTGTTGTGGTGTTTATAGATGATATTCTTACCTATTCCTGTAGTCGGGAAGAACACCAGGAACATGAGTGTTGTGTTGCAGATGCTGAGAGATAGGTAGTTGTACGCTAAGCTATCCAAGTGTGAATTTGGGTTAGAGGAAGTTTAGTTCTTAGGACATGTAATTAATAGGGAATTGATTTGACTAAAACCTTGTATTCTTTCTATTGTTGAGTTGATGGTTAGAGTTGTGGATTTGATTTGAGATTCAGGTTTGTAAATTGAAATTTGTAAGATATAAGGATCGTATGTGTTGTTAATTTGTGAGTGAGAAAAAGGATGATCATATCAAGTTTAGGTTGAGGTGGAGTAGTTCTTGGGTATATGAAATTGGGATTTGAGGATAAAAAAAAATATAATTGGGCATGTTGTTCTTGTTAAAAAGGTGATTTTAGAACTTCACTTGAAGCTATGATTGGATTAGCTTAGTGTACTGTCCCAATGGGGTTTGTAAGTTGAGATTTGGTTGGAGGCTTTGATGAACAAAGATTAAGTTCAAATGCATCTTTAACGTTTAACTTGTGTTAATTGATTTAGTTATGATTGGGTTCAGAGAATTTGAAGATAAAACTTGTATTACATATTATACATGTTGATTTTTGGATTTATGATGAACTAGAAATGTTGAAGGTAAGATTGATAGATTTTAGAGAGTCGTATGATAAGATAGTGTTTGAGAGTAAACTTAAGTTATGGGATTAATGCTTTAATGCGAAGATTGACATATTTTCTAATGATGATAAATTGGTTTAAAGAAAATTAAGTTTAGGTATATGGTGTTCAGAAGAGAAGTTGATTTGAGTGTGGCGTGTCCATAATAGGATTTAATTCCTTATGTTAAGGATAGAATTTTAAGGTCATTGGATGATATTAAGATATTTGACTTATGAAAATAATAGTAAATTTGGTTTTGGTGAAAGATTTTTTTAATTATTCTAAATAGTACTAGGTAGGATTTCGAGTATTTTACGGTTAAATCAAGAGGTTTAGAGATTGGACATGTGTGCCCGAGGATTGTGAGTTTAGGATGATAGGGTATATATATTTTCTGATGGCATAATATGTAAAATATGTGTGAAATATGAAGTGACAAGTTGGTTAATGTTAAGTCTTGATAAATAAAATTATATGTATGAGTAAGAATCATGTGATTGATAATTGTATCAGAGTGCGCAGCGGAGTTGATGTTGCATGTAACCCCTGCAAAATTTTGAGGACGAAATTTTTTATAAGGGGGGTAGAAATGTAACGGCCTGATTTTATAATATGTTTGATGAATAATAATTAAGATTAACACTTGAATTATATGGCTAAGATGTTTGTTAATATATGAGAATTTTTTCATAGAAAGCAAGCGATCATTGGGAATGAGTATAAATGTGAGAAAACTTAGGATTTTCTCGGTTATCGTCTTTAGAACGTTTGAATGTGAAACAAGAAATTTGGACTTAGGATTGAGATTAGGTATTTTTAATGGTTGGAGGTTGTTCATTAGGTCTTAATGAGCCTATGTTTCAAATTTGGGATCAATCGGACATCGAACGAGCTCAGAATGCAACGAAACGCGCGAAATCAGTGTGGCTGCCAGAAGGCCAGCACTGAGCTTTGGGAGGTGGCGCTGAGGGCCCAGCACTGATCAGCCTTGCCACGTGTCACGCATGCAGGGCCCCTGAATGCATGCCCAACGCTGAGCGCCCGTGCGCAGCTGAAGGAAATAAAAAAGAGGGGTTTCACCCCTCATTTGAAACATTTCTGTTGGCATTTTCAGAGCAAAAACCAAGAGAGACAGAGAGGGAAAGATAAAGAGGGGAAGAGAGAAAGCTAGAGGGAGAAATAGAGTGAGTGAGAGAGGAAAACTACACTATCTAAGAGCCCAAAACCACCATTGTTGAAGAGCTGGAGCTGAAACAACATTTTAAAATCCACCACCACAACCCTTTCAGCCATTGGATTTTGGTCAAACTTTAGATGGAGGTTTTGGACTGGTAGGTTTGCATATCCGAAGGTTGAATCTTCTGAGAATTCCCCATAGTAAGAGTTATTCAACTCGGAAGAAGAAGGAAAACCCAACCCGAGTAGCTCCTGACCAGTCACATTGGAAGGTTCGATCCAGGCTCGTTCAACGTTGGATCGAGATGAAATTTTTGGAGAAGGTAAATCAAAGGTATTTATTTAAACTCAACGCTCGAATTTTTAAACAGTGGTATAGATTGTGAGAAATCGGGCTGAAATAGTGGTGAATTTTGTGGGTTTACTGCAGATTTTGTGATTCTTACTTTGTGCCTTTCAAATGTGATGTTTAGGAGGAATATTGGAATTGTGGGGACCTCTTTCGATGTGAGGCAGAATCGAGATGAGTCGAGTGGGATTGATCTTGTCGCGTTTCCGAGGTCGTACGTTTTTCAGGTGGGGGAAAGAAACTATTTAACGTCGGAAACGGTGCGGTTACATTTAATTCGATAACAGCATAGGGACCCAAACCCTACATGAGAACGAGTAAGAGACAATATCCATATCACATTGGGGGACTACCTGGTGGTACCGATGATGATATTGAAATTGTACGTTTATCGCCGTCACGATAAAAATATATATTATTTTGTTATGTGATGATTGTATGCTTTGACTGATTTGATTGGTTGGCCCGATATTGGTAACTGCTAGATGATGATGTTATGAGTTGTGATTATTTTATGAATATGATATGTTGTTGTTGTTGTTGTTATTATTATTATTATTATTATTATTATTATTATTATTATTATTATTATTATTATATTTTGGCAATTATTATTATTTTGAAAATGATGATTGAAATGTAATTATGATATTATAACATAATGGCCATGATGATGATGTGGATAACATGAGGACATGATTGTCATGACATGATGAGTGTTATGATTGTGCTTAGGAGTTGAGTAATTTTAAGTCATGTTGAGACATGATGATGTATTGGGGAATGCATATGATATGTGATAGTAGTGCCTAACCGAGATGATTATCGTGATATGAGGATGAGACGGTTGAGATGAGATTATTATTGAGGTTATTTATGAGGTTATGATGAGCGGTTAGGGCACTAGGAGGGGACCTGAAACATGGTCTGTGACATGGTTGACCTGAAACATGGTCGGGTGGACCTGAAACATGGTCGGGTGGGGTCTATGCCTCAGAGGGAGAATTCTCGGGGATAGGCTAACGGCGGACCATCCCAGACATGATTTCATTTTAGTTGCAGCTATAGCTCACGCGTTGCATGAGCACCCTGGCCGTGGTTCAGAGGTTTACACCGGATTGTCAGCTATAGTGTCATTGCTTTGCATGGGTATCCTCCATCCACGGACAAGGGTGTGCACTGGGGACTCTGTGATGTGTCGATTCTATTGATGTGATATCCGGATATGGCTGATACCTGATGAGATGATTCATACATCATTTGCATTGCATCATACTGGATGGTAGAGGAAAGATCTTAGACGTGAATTGAGGATGATTTGTGTTATATTTATATTTATATTCTTGGATACGGATGTTTAGTTTGCCGTTATTTAATTAAATGTTGCTAAACCCTTTCCATGTTTGATGTTATATGGCTTCTTATCCCCTTTGCTTTTGCTGTGTGCTTGTACATATATGCTTTTTATCATAGATCCAGATATAGTTGATGGCGCACTGGGATCACCCATGGATGACTTAGGATGGGGATTGCTGAGGTAGAGTGCGTCGATCCGAACGGGTGGCTCGTGGACCCAGTCACTCACTTCGTTGTGTATACGGGTCCTATGTCCATCACCTTCGGGCTCGGACAGGGAGCACCGATAGGTTTCGTCGGCATGTTCCGCTTTGGTACTACCCTTCCTTTCTCGATAGGACAGCCTAATGGACACATACCGTCGATACCGCTGATGCCAGGTATGGCCCCAATTCCCTTCATGGTACCCTTCGAGGCATTGGTACCAGGGTTCGCACCAGCACCTACACCCACCCCAGCGCAAGAGCCCGAGTTAGCACCCACTCCAGAGGAGGACCCGGTTGCCCCCGCCCAGGACCTAGCACCCCTTCCAGATGTACCAGCACCTCCAGAGGTCCGGGCTACGGTTTCAGAGTCTTCACGAGTATCTTCCAGACGGCTACATCCCTGTGATAGCAGGCTTTACCGACAGAGGTTTCAGAGACAGTCGAATAGGAGCTCTTCCAGTGAAAGCGGAGGAGTGTCCGGACCTGCCGGACCCCAGGATACAGACGAGGGTGGTAGCATATGATGGCCCGGGCCAGTGCCATATGTATAGGTGTGAGTGAGGTTTTATTGTATTTTTAGAGGGGACGAGTTGTAGGGAGAGTCGGTGAGGCATCTTTCTTCAGATCTTTGATGTATTTTGTTGATGTTACCAATCTGTAGATATATCGGGATCCACGGATGGGATTCCCTCTATTGCACTGTATCAGGTTTGATGTGTATATGTTCTGTATGTATGTATATATGTTGTGTATATTTTAAGTTTTAAATTTTCTGCTGTTTTAATATACCCGTTTAACGATAATAACGAAATTAGGTCTTAATATTTTGGGTTTTACTTTAATGGGACGTCGGGGTGTCTCAGAGATTATCGTACCTGAAGAACTGGAAAAAAATAAGGCGGAGAAGAAAGTTCACAATAATAGAGGAATATTGTTAAAATTAAAAAGAAAAAGAAAAAATAAGAACAAATGTAGTTTCTAAGAAAGTTGATTGGAATCAAGTGGTTTTGAATTATCCAATAGTTGTAATAATATCTTACTATTGACACCTTTGAAATCATTTCTAATACATAGAAGACCCATGGATATCACTCTGCAGGAAAAGCATTACTAATTAACAATTAGCAATACTGCACATACACATGGATTTCCAACCAATGCATAAACCAACTATGATGGAGTAACAAAATAAAAAATAAAAAACACAAATTAAAACATGATAGTAAAAAAATTGCAATGACATTTGGAATAAGCACAGGGGAGAGTGGGTGTCCATGACCCAATTTATAGATTTTCAGTAATCAAGCATTTCTATAATTGTAATTGTATACTTTTTTTAGCTGAATATTGTAATTGTATAATTGATGATTGATTGGCGAGTATATTAGTTTGCTTTAATTAATTGATTGTTTAAATTTGAATTGTTTTACACAAAATAGGAAAAGGAAAATATTAATATGATAATTTAAGGTTTGACTAAAATGTATTAAAGCAATTTTCAATACAATTTTTGAATGATTTTCTAAACCATCACCCAACTTTAATTATGATTTGGTGATTAGCTGATTGAGAGAATGACAATAGGATATCAACTGTGATTGATACACTTGATCTTTTAAAATTTAAATTTGAAAATATATTATTATCAGAGTATCCTTCATTTATTTTTTGAATATATATTTTTGCTTGCACATTTCGTTCTCCATTAATTGATTTTATTAGTTGATGATTTCATGTAGGTGATTCCAAACGTGATTTTAATGATTTCAATACTTCATTTCAAACGTGATATTAATGATTTCAAATAGATGATTAGTATTAATTGTTAAATTGCTAATAGGTCGACACTTGGACTAATATTCAATGAGGTTATTCCAATTTTTATATGCTTTAATTAAATGAGTCAAGCTCAAGCTTGAGATTGAGCTCGATTATTTAAATGAGTCAAGCTCAAGTCTTGCAGACTCAACATTAAACGGCTCGTAAATAGCTCGTATATGTGTTGTGACATTTAAGTTGTTGCAATGGATTTTTGTTGGGTGAAGTTGCTTTGCTAGCATTGGACTTGATATCTCAATAAATAGATACTCGTAATTTTTTTTGGACTCATGCTTTTGTAATTGTTAAGTTTAAATTGTATATTAGGACTCATGCTTTTGTAATGGTCAAGTTTAAATTGTATTTGGCAAGGGCCTGTTTTTAGGATGCTTTGGTCAAGCTTTTGATTTTTTGTTGTTGTTGTTTTAGTAGTAGTCAATAAATCTTGAATTTCACATACCATATGTTAAGTACATATCTCTATATATTTTTATAGATTATCATATAATATTAAAATCTTTATTAAGTTCTAAATTGATAAAATTTAAAAGTAATCAATCGAGAACGAAAGTTATTAATCAGGATAAAATTTAAAAGTAATCTATACTATATAAAATCAAGCTTTATTAATTTTAAACAATAGAAAAATATTTTTTTTTACCAAAAATAAATCTAATTAGGTCCACGGTCAAAAATAAATTGATCTAAAATTCATAGTCATTATCTAAAATTCATAGTCATTATCAGGTCCACGGGTCTTTTCAGCGTGGTTAGAGTTGGCAAAACGGGCTACCCGGCCCGCATCAGGTTCGGTCTTTATCGGGTTGGATTAAAAAGGACCGGATTTAATTTGGTCTCTAAAATTAGTGCCCAAGCCTGGCTCTATGCAGGCAACAGGGTTATTCGGGCCGACCCGATATATATGTATAATATTATATAAAAAAATAAAGATGAAAATATACAAAACAAAAAAGATGTACGTCATAGTACATTACAACTTCTATATTGTAATATATTAATTATGATATATATATATATAAACTGGGCACCAAAACATAACTGCAAAAATATATATATGATATTGATCACGAGTTCAATTCGTGATACGTGAATGTTAAAAAAGTATACTTGCCAAGGTATAAGAGTCCAGGCCAATTTCACTCTAGCACTTACGTTAGGATCAATGGACTAAAGCAATGGTATGTAAGAAAAATTATGAAAGTTTGAGAAAAAGGGTCATAAAAAAAGCCACCTAAACCAAATATTATGCCTCGTCGCCTAGTAATAGTAGGGACACGCCTCAACTCAATTACTCAAGTAACATAAGTGTTTTAATTTCTAAGAGAATATGTGGGCAGCCTGAAGCTCGGTCGGGCTAGCCCGGTATGGGTACAAGCTTCATAGGGCCAGGCCTTTTCGGTTGTAATATGGGCTCAAATTTTGGTGCCCAAGCCCTTTATTTTCTCGGGTTTTTTCGGCCAGACCCGGTAAGGCCAACCCATTTTGCCACCTCTAAACATGCTTTGTCCTTACTCACACGCTTCTTGGGAAAACTTCTCAGGATGGGCTCCCGAAAAGAAGATGCATCTTGTTAGTATAGGTGGTACCAATCAATTCATATATGACATCCTCAACTGTATAGTCCCATACCTACACAGTCTCAGGATCTCTCTCATTCAGGTGTGTAATCGGTACGTTCATGTCTCCCTCCACCTAGAAATCTGCCAGGAGGCACTCCTTGTCCGTGCCTTCTTGCACCGGCGACCACTCCCCACCCTCGTCGACACCGGGATGTTACATGCCCACCAGCTTCCGCTTGGTTTGTCCCCGAACCACACCGTACTGGGAGAGGTGCCGCTCTGATACCATTTGTAACATCACTGGCTGCTTTATGGATTGACGACTGTCCTCACAAACCAACACGGATCTTTTTAGCGTGCTTTGTCCTCACTCACATGCTTCCTAGGAAAACTTCCCAGGAGGTCACCCATCCCAAAATTACTCCAAGTCAAGCACGCTTAACTGTGGAGTTCTCAAGTGATGTGCTCCCAAAAAGAGGATGCATCTTGTTAGTATAGGTAGTACCAATCAATTCGTATACGTCATCCTCATCTGTATAGCCTTATACCTACACTGTCTCAGGATCCCTCTCATTCTGGGGTGATAGGTCCATTCATGTGTCCCTCTCCCTAGAAGCCTGCCAGGAGCAGCTCCTTGGCCGTGCCTTCTTGCACCGACGACCACTCCCCGACCTCGTCGACATCCGGGTGTTATAGTCAAAGCCTTATTATTTTTTTTCTCGATGTGTTCGCCTAAAATAGAAATTACAAAACTAGCAGGTGGTATACATATTGTTAAGACTACATCTTTAGACATCTCTAATTTTGATGAATCCAAACAAAGAATGATTTTAAGTGAACCTTGTGAAATCTACTAATATGTGTATTAAGTGTGCAGATCAGTATACAAGAGTCTCATGACAAAGAAACAAATTCTTAATGATGCGTCTGTAGTATGATGCGTCTGAACATTGACTCGGTCTCTACCAAATTCTGATCAAGCAACTGAAAGTCAATCACTTCAACAATATTCAAACACGATGAATATTCTTAGATTATTTCGAAAAAAGAAATTCGAAATCAGAAAGCTCAAAACACCATTCTGTGCCTGAAGAATCCTTTTGTTGCAAAAAGCAAAATGAACTTTACTTGAACGCAGACCTGCTTAGCACAAATAAGGAAAGTCGCACTGCCCAAGTCTGAAAAGCAACAAATGCTGCTATGAAGCAAACTGCACTCTGATAAAGCTATGCCAACCTATACGTTCAATTTGTCTTGAATTTCACCAACGATTATAAACATTAAATGCAAGACCAGAACGACTCTATTGTCATTTATTGGTGAAAAACAAAAGAATACTCAGCTGAAGAACTTTCCTCAATGGACTTATCTCTCATGAGTATAAATAGAAGGTTTTGAAGAACATTGAAGACACACACCTGACACATTAACTCAAGCATTCAATACTCCCAGGCATTCAAAGCTCTCTTAAGTTCTTCATAGAAAACTTCTCTGCTCAAAATAATTTGTATTTATTGAGAAGTCTTTATTGCGATCTTACCTACCTCAAATACTTATTTACTCTGTGAGTGTTAGTTGGTAGATTTGCAAGTTGTAATCCGTGAAGCTGCTGCTTCATTCAAACTCTCACTGTTTGTAGAGCCCGAAGAGGCTTGCTGAAAGAATACTTGTTCGAGCCTGGAGAGGCTAGGTGTGCAAACAATACTTGTTGGTTGAGTCTGCGGAGGCTAGGTGTGAAAATAATACCTTCTGTAACCTGATCAGTTAAAGTGCAAATACTTGGTGAAGCCAAGGATTGGACGTAGCCCAAGGTTTGGGGTGAACCAGTATAAATCTCCGTGTCTCCTTTTCTTAGCTTAATCTTTTCGGTTCGCTTTATTTTAATTGTGCTAACTGGGTTGGAAAGAGAATCTCCTTTTTATTAGACACATCCTTGTGTCTTATAGGTTAAACTGCAACGTTTTTCAAAAAAGTATCTAAAACACAATTCAACCACCTTCTAGTGTTTTATATCTTTTCATTTCACATATTAAATAATTAAAATGAATTAAATTAAACAAAAAAGGAATAGAAGGAAAAAAATTGATTTGCTTAATAGATTTGGAGTTTGAATGTTGAATCAAGGAACGCAACACAAACTGATCCATAGGAGAAAATTGGAAGCACTGACAGAAAACACGATGAGCATTAACGCCAAGCTTCATCTTTGTTGTCACTAATTTAATGGTGGAGATCGCGAGTAAACTTCATCATCGGTACGTAGAGAAAATATTGATCCATTCAAGTCATGTAACAGCTGCCTCCGATGATATTGACATATATATTATGTAAGATTATATTAATTGAAATGCTGATGTAAATTGTAAATAACTTTAATTTAATAAAATATAAAATCAGCTTGCATTCTTTGTAATTTTAAATCCACCTACATTGATAGTATGTTACTCTCAATGTTTTCAAAATAGTACCGGCCATTGAACCAGTAAGACACCGGTTCAAGGTTCAATAATCCAACCGTGATTGAACCGGTAACAACTAAACGATATTTTAAAAAAAAATTAATATGACATGTTAAGTAATACTAATATAAATTTTAAACCTCATATATTTTAAATAATATTAAATAGTTTTACATTTTATGCTGGTAAGTTTATAAAAATAATTTTTATATTTGCTCCTATAAATGTAAAAAAAAGCTTTCTTATATGTTTGTAATCCAATTATCAGAAAGAAAAAATAAAAAAATAAAGCTTAATTTGGACTCATTTAAGCCCATTTTGATTCAAAAAGAAACAGGGGTTGGACACCCCGAAGGCCATCTCGTTTTTTAAAAGGAGATGGAAAGCAACCCTACTCAATAGCTGCCGCCTCTACACCTTTGCTAGTGCAGCTTTTTCTCAGCCACTGATGGAGGAAACAACCGCCACCGAGAGGCAGCGATTGACCACCTCCACCCTAACATCACCGTCGCCTTCACTCTCTTCCTCCTCCGTGAGCTATCTTCCGTTCGATCTGGTGGAAGAAATCCTGTGTAGGCTCCCCGTCAAGTTCCTGCTACAACTCCGATGCGTCTGCAAGTCCTGGAATTCTCTAATCTCCAATGATCCCAAATTCGCAAAGAAACACCTTCGCATGTCAACCACGAGCCACCACCTCGTCTTAAGCTCCTCCATCTCCTCAAGCAGCGAGATCAAATTAATTTCTTACCCACTCCACTCTGTTTTCACCACCGTGACCATCAATGCAACACAGCTCGAGTACCCTCCTCTGAACAATCGGAACTATTTCAAGCAGTACCTAGTTGGCTCTTGCGATGGCATCCTCTGCTTTGCCATCAATCCACGTCTCGCTCTTTTGTGGAACCCTTGCGTTAAAAAATTCAAAGAATTGCCCTCTTTGGAAATTCCACATGGGAATGGCGTGACTATGTATAGCTTCGGCTATGATGCTTTTACGGATAATTACAAGGTGGTTGCCATTTTCTGTTGTGATTATGAATGTTACAGGGATCATCATGGTCGTATTATTAAGGGTATCGAAATTCAAGTGAAGGTTCACACTTTGGGTACAGATTCTTGGAGAAGGATTCAAGACTTCCCTTCTATGATGATTCCTGTGTATGGATCGGGAAAATTCGTGAGTGGCTCGGTTAATTGGTTGGCATCTACTGAAATTCTTTATCCTTGTGTTAAAGGTCCGTGTTTTATTATTTCTCTTGATTTGGGGAAAGAGTCCTATCAAGAGATTTTGCAGCCTGATTATGGAGTGGTAAATATAGTTACCTTGACCTTGGGTGTGTTGAGGGATTGCTTGTGCATTTTTAATTATAGTTCCTCATCTAATGATGTTTGGCTTATGAAGGAATATGGGAATAAGGAGTCATGGACTAAATTGTTCAGCATTCCTCCTTACCTTAGAGATCTTGGTTTTCATCCCTATAGTATAAAGGGAGTATATATTTATGAGGAAGACCAAGTTCTTCTCGAGATGGAAGTCTCATGTAGTGTCAAGACCAAGTTGGTTGTTTACAACTCCAAAAATGATATTTTCAGGATTCCCGAGATTCAAGACATCGATGGTCAGATGTTCCCAAATGTTTACCTTGAGAGTTTGATATCGCCTTTTTAATATTGGGATATATAGATGCTAACAATGTCATTTAAGCATAAGATTCAATCGCAACTTTTATGTTAATTTTTGTTTATGTTATTTATTTTATGTTTGTTCCGGTGACTTCATGGATCAACGTTAATTAATGGTTGATAGAATTTGCAACTTGAGAAGCTGCTGTTATTTTCATTTGTTTGTTAGGTTCTTCGTTGTGCAGTACGTTTGATATTGTTCACAATCATGCATTGCATTAGCTGGTTTGTGGGTTGATTTTCTAAGTTTGAAATTAGGATTTAGATGTTATGCCAAGTTACTAGTATGTTTGTTAAAATGTCTGCTAGCTGCTGCACAAATTTCATAATGTTTGCTTCAAATCTTGCACAATGCATTATGAACTGAACTGAATATGTTATCTAAACAATACTATTATGATGCCGTTGTTTTGAGAATATTCAATTTTTGCACATGTGTAGCCTTTTCAGTTTTCACAAATACGGAGGATCAATGTTGGGAGTTGGGACACATGAAATTGGATTTCAATGGCAAACGATCACTTCAGCTAGTTTGCTTAGGTAATGAATTATATTAGCCAAGTGCAGGAGGTTACACTATATATATGCATATACATACATGTATGTATATATTCTTTATTGTGAGCATTTTCTATTCTCCTGTATCCTTTTCGAACACAAAAAAAACAACTAGAATATTGATTAGTAACTTTTTATGGGTTTAAATATTTAGTTCAATCAACCTGCTCTAAATAAAACAACGTGGAAATATAAAGAAAACAAGAAAGTGCAGGAGGTTACGTATATATCATTATTAATGTTGACAATGTATCACTACTACTACCACTTAAAAGCTTCTATTTGACAGCATAGTCACAGACCAATTCTAAATGGACTGGGAGCAGTTTATAGAAATAAAGATTTAGAACATTCACAAAGAAGAAAAAAGTGTTGATTCATATTGTGTGTGTGGTAGGTGATTTCTAGGATGAAACATGTTTTTTTATGTCTATACCGGAAGTTTTCAATTGCCGGATTGATTATTGCATGTAAGGAACAACTGAGATTGAATGGTCCAGAAAAAATTGAAAAATACAAATTTTCCCCCTTTCTCTCTCTCTTTGCAGTCACCTCCTCCGCCTCTTCCCTTCGTTCGCCGACTCCGCCCCATCCCCTTCCCCTCCGCCGCCACTGCCACCTTCACATCCCCTCTCTGAGTTCGCGGCGGTCTTCCATTTTCATCTCATCAGGTGTTTGTTGTGGCATCTTATCAAGTTCAACTTCATCAATTTCACATTTGTCAAATTGTTCACCCTCCATTAAATTTCCAGAAATAGACGTGTTTATCTTCAAGACCGTATGCTCTGCAATTTTTAAATCCTCCTTCAGCAAAGTTTCATGCATCTTAGCCATTTGTGCATTTAAATTGACATAAGAGTTTTTCTCCTTATCATGTTTATCATGTACCAGGGTAGAAATACTAGCATCCATGGATGGGATGAACATTTCTACTTTATGATCAAAATCATGTTCTTTATGTAGTTTGCATCTTTTGAAGATACGTACAGAACGTCATCATCGTCTTGCGGTGGCCGTGCCTTGCTAACAACTCAGATCAGAGTTCGTGGCGATCTAGAGAGGACTGGTTCGTCCATGGTGGTCTGGCTATTGGTGGTGGCAGAGGAGCAGAGAAGTGGGGGTGGGGTGGTCGTGGTGGTCGGTGGGTGGTGGTGGTGAAGAATAGTGAGAAGTTGATGAAGAGGGTAAAAGGGACTTTTTACATAAAAAATAATGTCTATACCGGTGTACCAAAAAATGCAAACTTCAACCTAGAATTCACCGTGTGGGGTAGCCTCTTTGGTATGCTTGGAAATGTGATACTGTTTATGATGCCTAGAAACTGTTCATTGAAATGACATGTGGGCATTTACGGCCTGTATGTTTGTTTCAACATTATGTTTGCCGCAAACGGAGAAAAGTACTATCCCAATGCAATTTTCGTCAAAGCTCCAAATAGAAGCTTTTAATGAACGAAACTTTTGAACGGAGAAACAGTCCATTTGCATTCAATGTATTTTAAAACAAACAAGCACTTAGTTGTTTGGAATATTTGATAGGGGATACATTGCCATGTGAAAACTCATTCGTCTTAGTAAGGCCAACTCTTCTTTCAGCGTACCTTGCAAAAAATAAGATCCCAATCAAACAATTAAAAAAGAAAAGAACAAATCAGTTCCTTGTTTTCCAACAAAGTCTCACCCATATGAGGTCTAGCGGTATATCGAATTGCATAAAACAAGGAAATGATAAGAAAATTATACAAGTAAATAGATTTAGAAGGTTAACACTCTTATCTCGAATGTTAGGGATTAATTAAGAGTCCCTCTCAATAATTATCTTATTTAAAGTTTGAAAGTAAATATTTTTTTAAGAACGTCTCAGTTATCACTGTTCAACTCTTGTTGATAGTTTTTTTTAAAAGGAACTCTTGTTAGTTTGTGTTATAATTTGTGTCATATTAAATACAAAAATTATCATCTCAAACTATTTTTTTTTTACATCACAGACTTTTTTTTAAACAAGTTTGGATGAGCGTTTGACAAACGTGATTTTAGAAAGCATTGATTTTGATTAGAAGTGAGTTGAAAGTGAAGTGATTTATGTTTGGATACCATCATGAAAAAAGTGATTTTTATCAATTCTTGTTGTTTGGATAATTTGAATCAAAATTGCTTTTGGATGTGCATTTACCAAAATGGGTTTTAATATATATATATATATATATATATATATATATATATATATATATATATTAACAAGTAAGATAAATATGTTAAGAGATAGGGCTTTTTAGGCTCTTTCTTTTTGTCCGTTGTAGAGAGTCCTTGCCCCCTGTTAGGTATTTTGTTAGAAGTGGATGTAAGAGGCTTAAGGTCCTCGATTGTTAATTTCTTTTAATAATATTCCATTTCTTATAAAAAAAATATGTTAAGCGATAATTATTTTAATTTATGTTAAATTATTTCAATTTTCAATTATATATACTTATTAAATAAGTAATATAAGATTATTAGCTTCATAAATTTTTTACAAATATAAATCTTAACTTAAATAATTAAATAAATATTTTTAAAAGTTAAACATGTCTCTAGATAAATGATACGGATATAAGCTAAAATTGATCAAAACTAAACAAGAAGTTACAAACTTTTGCACTTATACCTTGTACTACACTGCAATCCATTGCTCATTTGGCTTATGAGTTTTCACACAGGTAAGTGGACACTCGTCTAGTTGCATGTAGAGCTGGACAACGGGCGGGTTCAGTCGGATTCTAGCCCAAACGGCCTAATCCGAACCAACCCGCCAATCAATATATAGGACCCAATTCCGTTCGGGGAAAGCATTGGGTTGGGCGGGTCAAAATATGCGGGTAGGACGGGTTGTGCGGGTAGGCATCAGTGGGTTGGGCTAGATCATATTTTTGGCCCAACCATTTTTTTGACTTTTTTTTCTAGTAAGCCCAAAAAAACCCTAAAAAGAATTCTTTCTCCCCTTCAGCCTTCAGCGTTTAGCCTCCAGCGCCGCTGCCATCATATTCTTCTCCTTCCCCTCTTACCTCCGACACCATTTTTCGATCTCTGCAGGATACAACATGCATTCCTCGTTCACACAAGGTGTTCCTCGTTCCGACCTCTGCAAGATGTGGCATGAGTGTCTTCTTCACGGAGGTGAGCACCTCCTTTTCCTCCCCTCGGAGATCTGGCGCACCATGGCAGATCTGACGCAGAGGAACTAAGGAAGCTTGGCCCGAGATCTGTTTGTGGGTGCCTCCGCGATGGATCTGTGATGGCGCTACCATAGAGGTGTCGTGGTTGATGACGGTGGTGCGAAGGCAGGAATCACAGATCTGAAACAGCGATGCGATGGCAACAAAAACAGGTCCAAAACGGTGAAGAGAACTGAGAGCTTGCAGCACACTAGGGTTCGTGATGAGGTGAGAAGAGAACTAGGCAGATGAAGTTTGGAATGAAGTGAAGACTTTGTCAGGCTGTTGTGTTTAACCATCCCTATAATGTTAAAAACGATGACACAGTAGAAAAATGGCATCTGGTTGAGCATAGGGCGGTCGGGTCGGTTACCGACGGGAAAAAAAATCAAGAACCGAACCCGCCCGACCATGACCGAATAAAACTGAAAAGTCACACCCGTTGACCGGTGATCCGAACTAGCCCGCCCGTTTAGCAGTTTTCTCTTTCAGATTGTTCGGCTTCGGGTCGGATCAAATAATGTTGTCCAACCCTACTTGCATGGCATTCTAGAAGATTAATTATTCCTCAGAGCCACATATATCCCATTTCTCTCTCCAGAACATATATGACTCTAAGTTCTGCATCCTTTATACATTAAGAGCAAGTTTACTTTTATTCACAAATTTAATTTGTTGTTGTTTCTCAACATATGTGTGGTGATCGATGAAGTTAACCTGAGTTTTCTTTAGCCATCTTCCTCTTCATTCTAGTTGTTGTTTATGTGCCAGTTTAGGTCTAGCCAAATAAGAAGCACCAGAGGTAGACCTATTACCTTGCAGAATCAGTTTTCACTCAACGTGGAAGCTATAAAATTGAGCTTCCATACAAACGTGATTTTGGGGATAGAAAGTGATTCTGACTTGGGAGCTCAACATCAACAAAATTCGATCAAACCATGTTTCACATGATCAAACACACGTTTAAAGGAACCCACAGGCGTTCCAAACACGCACTTAGATGTCGAACAATTTAACCATTAAACAAAAATGCTTATTTTGTTAACGATCTAATACAAGCAATTAATCACGAATTTATATACTATTGATTTTGTATAAAGAGGGTGTAAAAAGTTAATATGAAAATATAAATGTTTTAAATATAAAGCCAGAATATTGCAAATGTCCGCATGTCTTTATTTGGTATTATTTATTTATTCTTTCATTTATTTCAATTATTTGCATGTATTTTTTTTGTCTAAATTCAGTGCATCACAACACTGTCAACGAATGATTAATCACTGTTCGTGAGGCGTGACTTCCGCTGGCCAAGCATTATTTTAATGCTGCCAGGAATCGAACCCGGGAGAAAACCGAGTCGACCCCAAGAGTGTTCCAGGGCAGGCCTTACAACCGTTTGGCCAAGAGGCTTGGTTAATTATTTGCATGTATTTAGTTTAGACTTTAGAACCATTAGTTGTGCGTGGAAATATAAAAATTGTTTTTTATGTGACGAATATAAATTTAATAGTGTAATAAATGGTGGCGTAAGGACTTAAGTAAGTGCTACATGGATGAATCACTTATTGTAGCCGTCTGATTTAATATGTTAATGGATGGTGCGGATTTGATTGTTCAAAAAATATAAATAACTGGTAATGGGTGGAGGGAGTGCTTTACGATTTTGTTGAGATAACCTTCTTCGTTGCAGACCCCAATCTCTCGTAGAGGTTTGTCATCTTCGCTGCAATGTTAGGGTCCAGACGACGGTGACGGTTTTGTGCATTTACCTCCAAAATCCTTGATTTTTGGTGAATTTGCATTGGACAATTACGATGGTTGTTTTTTGGTTGAGGAAGGCGGAGTTCGTCGGATCTAAGTCACTGAAACTAGTTGAGATACAGAGGCCACTTTCTTGTATCAGATTTTATTCAATGAGCCTGTTTCGTTCAAGTGGTGTTCTTGTTCTTTATGGAGTTTGGCTTCATTTGTATGTCATAATTATTACACAAATTAATTGAGTTTGAATATACCTCATATTAATAAAAAAAATTAGTAATAAAGTATCGAAGTAATAAATAATAATAAATCCATACATCCGAATAAGGTTAAAAGCCTCAAAATCGAGCGTCTAACTATAATCCGAGAAGAATAAACAAAAAATATTAAACGATGTCTGCATGACACTCATAAACCATACTACAATACTAACCAATTAGCTAAAAACAAGAAAATAAATTCTTCAAGCCTCGGTGTCCTCAATAGCATGTCCTCAATAACACTTTTTAATGAGATATAAAATCTCAGTAAACAACAATACAATTATAAAATATTTCAAAAATAGTGATGTCCTCAGCCGGTGCGGTAACTGGAAAAACTGTCCATGGTATCATCTAATTTTACAAAAATAATGTTTATAAAAAAAACATTTAATTACAACAATCATATAACGACAACTCAAAAACATAATTAAATATCATATATTATTTAGCTAAAGTAACCACGCATCAAACAATAACACAATCATCCAATGGCTCGGAAACCCCACTCTGTGTTGGTTTCTTGGCCAATTCGGTGACTCAAGAACCTCACTAAATTGGTTCCTTGCCCCTTGTCTGCGATGACTCGGGAACCTTGTTCTAGAATTGATTCCTTGCCACCCTCTTTATGGCGACCCGAGAACCTCGTTCTAGAATTGACTCATTACCCCTATGGTGACCCGAGAACCTCTTAATTAAATTGGTTCATTGCCTACCATTAATGGTGACCCGAGAGCCTCGTTCATAAAATGGATTCCTTGCCTCGTGTCTTATTTTTCGACATCCCATTAAATGACAATGTTACAAGTCAATGCCCCATTCTTAGGTGACATATCAAACTACACAAAACATACATATATATATATATATATATATATATATATATATATATATCATTTATATCTCAAATAAAAAATGTCAAATGGATCTTAAATATAACAATCAAACATATATTTTTGGCAATAATTAAAGTGAATTTGATGCTAATTATAATTAAGCAATAAAGAATTAAATCCAGATAAAGGAATAAAACAAAGCCTTGACCGAGTGATACTATGCGTCAGGGAGAACTGATTTTGAACTTAAACAAGTATAAGTGGATTTTGGCAAGTGAAATCATCCCGTGTGATTTGGCTTTGGCAAAAGGAGGTTGGAGTCAAAAAGAAAACTCAATTCACATGAAGTTATACAAATGGAGTTAATTTATAAATTGTCCAGTAAGAGGTTTAATGCAATTTGGCATCAATAGAAAAACATGAGTAGTAGAGTGAGAATTATATAATTTGGATGAAAGTCATCTTACTCAAAAAGACAAGAACATTAGAGATTGTGCACTCAAAAAAAAATTACAATTAAAAATAAACTCTCAAAAATCATATGGTAATTCCTTATCATACAACAATCATTCATACCATGGAAATGATGCATAAAAAGTATTGTTACTCACATCTCGAAGACCTTCAAAAAGCTCCGAAAAATGTCTATGACAAAAGTTAGTGTTTTACTAAAAATCTTTCTTCCATTTATCATTACTTTTTGATCAGTGTGATTCTTTAAACAACACCAAAAATGAAAAAGTCACCCATCAAAACTCTTTGTGTTTCTACTGCTGGTCTTTTGTGTCTAAAGCCAAAATCCTAAAGGTAACAAGTAACAACTTCATACTATGGGTCAAGCTTCCTATCTACTTAAGAATTACCTTATAAATTAACTTGAAATTTGTTAGCATGAGATTCTGTGCAACTACTGGGAATTTGGATAAAACCAAATTCAAGTAATTGATCACTATGATAACGTGATCTTATCTTCCCAGTTTTGTTTTGTTTTGTTTTGTTTTTCCTAAAGGACAATTACATGAAAACTACATTCTCTCTCTATCTCTCTCTGTTTTTTTTACACTAACATCATAACAACCAATATTTTTATTAAATAAATTAACCTGGGATTTTAGGATGTTACACTTTCTCCCCTTTTTAAGGAATTTCGTTCCCGAAATTTATCTCATACTCATGCAACTATTTTAACACATGCCATATTCAAAACATAAAAGTTACTATACCTTAGATAATAAGGTTTGGATATTGGCGCACGACGTCCTCCTCCATCTCCCAAGTAGCCACCTCAGGAGTCAATCCTTCCCATAACACTTCCACAAATGGAATTACCTTGCTCCTCAGAGTCTTAATGCACTTGTCCAAGATTTGACTATTGCTGGGCTTATAGATCAAATTATCTTTCAATTGTATAGACTCGGGAGCTATCACATGAGATTCATCAAGCACATATTTTCTGAGTTGTGACACATGGAAAACATCATGGAGATTTGCCAACTGTGGCGAAAGAGCCAATTGATAAGCAACAGGCCCGAATCTTTTAAGGATTTGGAAAGGTCCCATGATACGAGGATTTAGCTTGTGGACTTTCATCGACCTCCCTACCCCCGTCTTAGGAGTGACTCTAAAAAATACATGCTCACTCTCCAGGAATTCTAGAGGCTTTTTCCTTTTGTCAGCATAGCTCTTTTGTCTACTTTGCGTCGTGCGCATCCTCTCACTAATCATTTTGATTCTCTCACAGAGGTTTCCTGGACCAATTCAGGTCCTATCAAGGTTTTCTCACCTACCTCACATCAACATAAAGCGAACCTACACTTTCTCCCATAAAGGGCCTCGTAGGGTGCCATGCCTATACTAGCGTGATAACTATTGTTATACGCAAACTCAATGAGAGGTAGGAATCTATCCTAACTCCCTCCTTCATCCAAGACACACGCTCTAAGCATGTCCTCAAGAGTCTGAATGGTCCGCTCTGACTGACCATCCGTTTGGGGATGATAGGTCGTGCTAAGGTTCAACTTAGTCCTAAAGGCTTGTTGAAAGCTCTCCAGAATCTAGAGGTAAATCTCAGGTCTCTATCCGACACTATGGATGTGGGTATCCCATGGAGCTTTACTAAATCCTTGATATAGAGTTCTGCCAACTTGTCTAAGCTATAGGTTGCCTTAATTTGCAAGAAGTGGGCATACTTGGTTAACCTATCCACTATCACCCAAATGGTGTCTAAGCCCAAACACGTCTTAGGTAACCCCATCACAAAGTCCATAGAAATTATTTCCCACTTCCACTCTGGAATCTCCAAGGACTGTAACAACCCCGAAGGTTTCTGATGTTCTATCTTAACCTTTTGGCACACTAAACACCTAGTCACAAAGCTAGCCACGTCCATTTTCATTCCTGGCCACCAATACATTCTTTTAAGGTCTTGGTACATCTTAGTTATTCCAGGATGTATGGTGAACTTTCCCTTATGTGCTTCCTCTAGTATCTTCTCTCTAAGGCTCCCCTCCTTAGGAACAACGATCCTATTCTTAAACTTCACTAGTCCATCAACAGACAACTCATAACACTTCTGTCCCAAAAGCTGTTCACGCCTAATATCATCTTTAAGGTCACTATTAATTTCCAACCTGTTCAACTTCAGACTTAAGACATTTAAGGACACATCCAGCACCTCCAGATTCATGTCCCTAAACTCTTCCATGAAGTTCAACATTTGCACCATCAAGCTCGACACATATTGGGACTTCCTACTCAATGCATCTGCCACTACATTGGCTTTTTGATGGGATCCGGCAAGCGTACCGGATCGAAGCAAGTAATAATAAAACGGTGAGAAACCGAGTATAGAACTCAGGGATTGGGAAACCAAGTACCACTTCACAAATTGAACAACTGTTTTAGATTAAGAAATAAATGTGAATAGATTTCAAGAAAATAAAAGTAATAATAAAATAAAATCAAATATTTTTGGGATTTTCAAATTAAAAGAGATTTCCAGGAGTTGGGTTACCGACAAGATTGTTCATGTTACTAAATTGACTACCCCTTTTGTTAATTATCGAAATTTACTTGGATGGCGAATTTATCCTAAATAAGTTAATGTTCCCTCTCGGGATACAAGAACTGTGCCCGATTAAACCAACCCCTACTTTCGTGGTAATTGAATTTAAATCGAACCCTTTAAGCTTTGTGACAACTCAGTGAACCCTCGAAGGACCGCTTCTAACTCTCGTGATTTAAGTCCTAAGTTCAATCCCTATAGATCCAATACCTAAATTCACCGCTAGGTTCCTCCTTAGAGTATCTATGACATGTAAATAAGTGCGCACCAGATTCACAAGTAATTCATGAAATATGAATCAAATCGAAAGCAAATTAAAATTAACAAAGGGTAAACGTCAAATCATAACATAAAACAAATCTTGGGCATAGCCCCAATTCCTAGAAACAAAAACAACTACTCAAGCAATGCCATGTTCATAGCAAGCTTGATTAGCAAAAGCATAAAAGAAAACCTAAGAGAGAAGAAGAAATTGGAGAAGAAGAGAAATCCTAGTTTTTGCCTAAGGTAGCAGCCCAAGTGATTCTATTTTCGAGCCTAATTGCTCTATTTATAGAGTAGGGTAACTTGAATCCCAAGCAATTATAAAATCAGATCAAATCAGGTTTTAAAATTCCAGATATTGCGCGTCACGTCCATAATGGCTGTCACCGCCAGGCCGTGATAGATTCTGTCTTGGAAAACTTGGCACTGATGGCCTGTCACGGTTGTGATGGCCATCACGGCCTAGCCGTGACAGGGTCTGACTTTGTGTTCTTTCTTTTTCAGCCCTGCTTGATCATGGCCGTGATTCCTATCACGGCCAGGCCGTGATAGGCTCTGTTTGGCTCATTTTTCTTGTATTTCAAGCTCCGCCTTCATGCAAACTCCAACATAATTGGTCCTGAGCATTTTAATCTTCATATTTAATTGTCAAATCAATATCTCCAAATTAATTGCCAATCATATCCTTTGTTGTTGTGATAGGCAATTATTATCCAAATCCAATTTGATTTGGATCCAATCTTTATCTCAATGCCAATTGAATTATATTTTAATCATAATAATCCAAATCCAAATTGATTTGGATTCAAATCCATCATGTGGGCCCTTGCAATTTACTTAGCAATCTTCAATTTAATTTCAATCCTTCTTCTTTGTCCTTTCCTAAAAATAAAAATAAGAAAATCTTGAGAAAATCAATTAAGTTCTAATTAAAATCAATTAAATGCAGACATTGACTCAAAATAACTAAAATAGGAAAACAAAGTCTAATTTGGGCTAAATCAAGCATTCAACAAAATTTAAATGATTAAATCCGTTCTAAAATAATAGATACAACACGACAAGACAGTAGATTATCAAAATACCCCAAACTTAAACTTTGCTTGTCCTCAAGCAAACTAAAACTCAAAAAGACTCAGAATTGGGTAAGCTCAATGGACTTAATTAATCTCGCACAAATTTCATGCAATTTTATCAATTCAATTTTTCTTCAATGTTTGCCCATTTACATCAATGTAATCCCCACATTCATTTACTTTAAACAATTGAGATTTTAACCATTCATGCAATTATTAATCTAAGTAAAGGGTTCGAGTTACACACAAAAGGGAGATCACCGATTTCAAACATTTGCCTTCCTCACAAGGGCATTTAATAATTCACTCATTCGCTCAATTTGTCTAGGCTATAAACTTTCACTCAATTTCACGTTTCAAGAGCACTTTCCATGAATTTGATTTTCATCTCAAACAAAGTTCCCACGAAAACATGCATGCATCATCAAAAGGTCTTTCATAGGTTGTAATGTGGCCTGGCTAAAGGTAGGATATACAAAGGTGCTTGGCTTTACATCCATAGGAATTAAGAGAGCATGAAGCTTTGTACACTATTATTTTCACTCTAAATCCTTTTTCCATTTTTCTTTTTGACGCTTTGGGCGGCTACAACCTATTTCCTTTGACACCCTTTTATTTTGCCCTTTTTTGGCATTTCTTTATTTTTCTTCCTTTTCTTTTTCCCTTAGCCTTTGGCTTCAACCTATATTTTTTTTTCTTTTTCTCAATCCAAAACAACATATCATATCCTTGTAGCCACCCCAAACTTAGTTTCCTTCAACCCTTGTCTTGCTAAGCATCCATGCTCTCCTAAATCCTAAGATTGAGTTAACATGATTTTTCCGGATTTTTGGCTTATAACATAAGGTCATCAAGAAACAATAGGCTATTAGGCTCAATGTGGCTAACTAGGGAACATGCATTAGGGACGGTTCTTTTTAGGCCAAGTATCTATTTCAAAGAAAATTGCCTAAATCATTTGATGCAAACATATAACCATGTAAACCATGAAGAGATTCAAGCAAATCCAGGAAAGTGCAACTTAAAAGTGATTCACACAATTTAAAAACAATGTTGGAGGCTCAAATTCCTCACCTGGATATTTTTCGCAAATTGTTTAACCGAGATACAATCCCTAATGTGTGCATCCCTTCACCCCGAACTTATCATAAATTATGCAATCACAATAAAATTCCTCAAAGTTCAATTTTCAATTTTTCACATGGGGATCAATTTTCAATTTTCAAATCATTAGGGGAAATCATCAAAAATCAATATTTATCATGCAATCCATTTATGCTAAAGCTTGTGAGGCTGCTTAGTGGTTGATCATGGCGGTCTGCCCATGGCCCTTTCTCGCCCCCTTGTCTCCTTCAAGCTCTCGCTTGCCTCTTGCGTCCCCAGTAAAGGATGTCTCACATGAACCATCACAGCCTTCTCCACAGGAAAAGACCTCCGCTGAGGCGCTCAGAAACATTTGTGATGTTCCACACAACCAACTTCCTAAACCTCGCATCAAAGGGGATCAGATTGCAATAAAAATTCCTGAAGATGAGTACAAGACTGGTCTTGATGATTGCAGGAATCACCTCCACGACCGCATTATTCTTTCTAAGGGAGATACCCCGTTTAGGGTTGATGCCTTGAAAGGCAAGCTATCATCATTATGGAAACCCCTGGGCCATGGGGTGTGATCTCTCTTGGTAAGGGCTATTACGAGTTTTCCTTTTCTTCACTAGACGACCTTCGAAGGGTAAGGTCTGTCACATCCTAGAATTTAAAACTAGGTTTTTTGCGCCTATTTGCATGGTCTCCTGATTTTAAACCAGCCATTCAAAAACAAACATCAACACAATGATGGATTCAGATTTCGGGTTTGGCACAGGAATATTGGAGAGATAAGATCATCTTTGCTATAGCGGGCAGCATAGGTTCTCCTATCTGCTTGGATGCCATAACCTGTAAGTGCACTATTGAGCGTAGTTTTGGTCACTATGCTTGTGTTCTCATTGACCTTGATCTGAAAACTGTGCCGCGAAACAAAGTGATGGTTGAGAGAGAGGATTTTGAATTCCTGGTGGATATAGAATATGAAAACCTCCCCGAATTCTGCACTTCTTGTAATTCCATTGGCCACTCACTATCTTCCTTCAAAAAGACTGGTGATGCTACAAATCGTGGTAAACCTGCTGTTTCTGATAGACAGCCTGCTCGTGCTGTTTCCAGATTTGTTGCTAAGCAGAAAGTAGGAAAAGGAAAAGAGGCATTAGTGCAGAATGAACCTGTAGGCACTGGTAGAGGTAAGCAGGTGTTGGTCAGTGATAACAAACAAGATCCGAGATGGCTTATGGAGGGTGAAGATGTTGATCGAGCTGATTTGGTTGGGGTTAACAACATCCCTATTTCAGTTGACCCCTCATATGGACAACAATCCTCTCATTGGTCTGGTTAGTGAATCTGTTATGGATGTGGACACTAACAAGGACAATGCTCATTCCATTGGTTGTATTGGAACAACAGAGGCATTGTACAATGTCTTTTCTGATTTAGGCACTCCCTCAATTCATCATTCAAAGGATGTGTCTTCTTGCCAGGTTCCTGAGGCAGATTTGGACACAGATGCTCAATCTGCTTCAGATTCTGTGCACCTTGCTACAACTCCTTTTACGAATTCCAACCCTGCAGTTACCAAAGATATGCAAATTGTTGGTAAGCTGTGGAGCGCGAAAGTAGAGAAGGAGGAGGATGGCCCTGATGACTCAATTCCTCTTCAACAGATTGTCCCAAATCAGTATATTGATGATCCTAAAGCTAATTTGGAACAAGATGCTGACTTCACTGTGGTACGCTCAAAATCTCAAATGAAGAAGCTGAAAAAGAAGCAGCTTCAAATTCAGCAGGCTAATGCTAAGAAGACCCGTGATAGGGGTGGTCCTCAAAACTTTGCTTAATGCAGATTTTGTATTGGAATGCTAGAGGCATTTCTAACCTCGAGACTAGGTTGGTTCTAAAGAAGTTATGCTCTATGCATATATAAACCAGACATGGTGTTCATTTTCGAACCTTGGATTACTCGTCAACAACTGCTTGCCAGTTTTTTGAAGGAGCTGAATTTGAGGTTTTTTGCTGTTAACGACAGGGGCAATAACATGCCTAACCTATGGTGTCTTTGTACAACCTTATTCTCTCCAACTATCTTATCTAGCTCTGATCAACAGGTAACATGTTCTGTGGATGTTGATGGTAAGCGAATGGTGATTTCAGCAGTGTATGCTTCAACAAATTATATTAAGAGGAGTCTACTTTGGTCTGAGTTTTCCACGCTTCAGCAATCTCTTCGTGTCCCTTGGTGTTACATAGGGGATTTTAACTGTGTCTTGGGTTCTCATGAGCATAGGGGTAAGTCCTTGCCCTCTAAATTATCTTGTGAAGATTTTAGATCATGGACTGATTCTTCCAACCTCATTCACATCGACACAAGGGGATCCCCTTTCACTTGGTCCAACGGTAGGCTAGGTAACAGCTATACAGAGAGGATATTAGATAGATCCTTCTGTAACAATGAGATGCTTGATCTTTGGAACAATGTTTCTTGCTGCACTCTTACCAAAGCCAAGTCTGACCATTTCCCTCTCCTTTTGTCCTTGAAAAATGAGGATAAACAGTTTGGTTCTATGTTTAAATTTCAGAAAACGTGGTCTAGCCACCCGGATTGCAGGAATTTCATTGCTGACTCTTGGCGAGACCCTATTATTGGCTGCCCCATGTTTGTTCTTACTCAAAATTTGAAGGCCTTGAAGCTAAAGTTGAAGGATTGGAACAAGTCAGTTTTTGGGGATGTGCATAACAATGTCAGAGATGCCATGACCAGTCTGGACCAGATTCAGGCTCAAATTGCTAATGATGGTGATTATGTGGAGCTTCACAATAAAGAGAAAGAAGCTCAGAAGTTGTTGGAGCTTGCTCTTAGTTATGAAGAGGATTTTTGGAAGGAGAAATCCATAGTAAATTGGCACCTAGAGGGTGATAGAAACACGGAATTTTTCCATCATATGGCAAAAATTAAAAGTGCTACTAATAAAATCACTGTCCTTGACCATGAAGACTAGATTCTTAGCAAGCCTGGAGAAATTGAAAGTCATATTTTGCTGTTTTATCAGAATCTATTTAGTAGAGATACTGCTTGTCAATCTAATGATCTAATAGGTAGGGTTATTCCAAATATTGTTTCTTCTCAGGACAATGCATTCTTGACTAACTTGCCCTCTATAGAGGAGGTTAAAGATGCTGTTTTCTCAATGAATGCTAGTGGTGCCCCTGGTCCAGATGGCTTTGGGGGCCATTTTTATCATACCTATTGGGATGTGATTGCGCAAGATGTATACAATGCTGTGCTTCAATTCTTCCATCATGGTTGGATTCTTCCCAATTTTAACTCCAGCATTGTTACTCTAATTCCTAAAGTCTCCAATGCTGTCAAGATTGATCAGTTTAGGCCTATTGCTATGGCTAACTTCAAGTTTAAGATAATTACCAAGATCTTGGATGACAGGCTGGCTGTTATAGCTCCTAAAATCGTCAGTGACAACCAGAGGGGTTTCATCAAAGGTAGACAGATCGCAGACTGCATTGGAGTTGCCTCAGAATGTATAAATCTGCTTGATAAAAGATCGTTTGGTGGTCAGGTAGCATTGAAAATTGACATCAAAAAGGCCTTTGATTCTCTTGACTGGAACTTCTTACTGCAGGTTCTTCAGTCCTTTGGTTTTAATGCTCAGTTCTGCTCATGGATTGAAACAATTTTACTCTCTGCAAAGTTGTCTATGTCAGTTAATGGTAAGGCCATTGGTTTCTTTAACTGCAAGCGTGGGGTTCGGCAGGGTGATCCCTTGTCCCCTCTCCTCTTTTTCTTAGCCGAGGAGGTCCCCAGTAGAGGCATTACCAAGCTAGTTGAGGATGGTAAGTTGCAACTGATGTCTGGCCCAAGATCTTTCAAAATGCCCAGCCATGTTCTTTATGCGGATGATATTTTAATATTCTGCAGAGCATCAAAGGCAAGCTTAAGCAATCTGTTGTCCCTATTTAAGGAGTATGAGCAGGTTTCTGGTCAGGTTGTTAGTACTGAAAAATCCAAGTTCTACACAGGGTGTATCTCTGGCTCAAGAATGGTTGCTCTCTCTCAGATCCTTGGTTTCTCTCATGGTGCTCTTCCTTTCACATATCTGGGTGTCCCTATCTTCAAAGGTAGGCCTAAAAGACTGCATCTTGCCCCTATTGCTGATACAATCAAGTGTAAGCTAGCTGCTTGGAAGGGATCCCTTCTCTCTATCATGGGGAGAGTTCAACTGGTAAGATCCATTGCTCTTGGAATGCTAATTTATAGCTTTCATTTATATGCATGGCCTGTTAGCTTATTGAATTCTGTTGACAAGTGGTTGAGAAACTTTTTTTGGGATGGAGATATTAAGGTAAAAAAGATTGTTACTGTTTCTTGGAATAAGGTTTGTAAACCATACAATGAAGGAGGCCTTGGCATTAGACCCATTAAAGCTGTCAGCAGGGCAGGTTTGCTAAAGCCGAGCAGGGATTTTGTTTCTTCAAAGAATGAATGGTCTACTTTGCTTAAAGCTAGAACCATTCGGCATAACAGAGCTATCAGCCACCACATTTCCTCTTCTCTTTGATCTGGAATTAAGTGTTACTTGGTTGAGGTTTTGGAGAATGTCTCTTGGAATTTGGGAAATGGTAGGAGCATCAACTTTTGGGTCGATAAATGGCTGCCTAAATCTGTCTCAGAGTACCTAAATATTCCTCATGATGCACGTGCTGGTCTATCAGCTAAAGTCTCAGATTTCATCATTGATGGTAATTGGTGTGTCCCCAGTGCTCTTCTCCTTAAATCCCCTGATCTCAAAGAGGCGATCAACAGTACTGTTATTCCTTTTTCTCCAAGTAGTGCTCATCTGGTGTGGTGTATCACAGATTCGGGTTCCCTTAGCTTCAAGGAAGCTTTCACCTTTCATAATCCAGGTGGTCAGGTTCTTCCGTGGACAAAGTTGATTTGGAATCGATGTGTTCCTCCCTCAAAATCCTTTATTCTTTGGAGGATCATGAACAATAAAATGCCCACTGATGAAAATCTGCAAGGCAGAGGCTACATTGTGGTCTCTATGTGCAGCCTTTGTGAGTGGGCTTTTGAAACTACAAAGCATCTATTCTTAGAAGGTCAATTTGCTAAATCTCTTTGGCAATGGTTCATGATCAATCTGAATTGCTCTATTGACTGCTTTTCTTTTGATGCGGTTATCTTTGTCTGCAGCAAAGGTTGGAGCTCGCAGGTCCAGGATATGATAATTGTAGGTATTCTTAACATTATTTATGTCGTGTGGCTTTGCAGAAATAGAGCCAGGTTTGAGAATAAGATTAAGTCAGTCAGATCAGCTATGGCCTTAGTCCACTCGAATGTTTCTCTGTCCGGTAAGTATAGCAGAGGCACGATATCTAACTCCATCTCTGAATTCACCTTCTTAAAGAGCTTCAATGTGCAATGTCACCCTACCCTTGCTCCTCGGATGAAAGAGGTGAATTGGCATCCCCCTCTAAGAAACATGGTGAAATGCAACTCCGATGGAAGTGCTCTTGGTCCTACTGGTCCGGCATCCTGTGGTGGTCTTTTTCGAGATTGTAATTCGGACTTTTTAGGTGGTTTTAATATCAACCTTGGCTCTCAGTCCTCTCTGCTTGCCGAATTGCAAGGAGATATGTTATGTATTGAGCTTGCTTTCAAGAAGGGTTGGCATTATCTTTGGTTGGAAAGTGATTCACAAATTGTGGTGGCTGCTTTTGATAACATCAACATTGTCCCTTGGAAGATTAGAAATAGATGGTGCAATTGTGTATTTCTCACTAAGCAAATGCAATTCATTGTCTCCCATATTTATCGGGAGGGTAATCATTGTGCTGACAAGTTAGCTAGCTACGACAATAGTGTTTATGGCTTAGTCTGGTGGGATGTTATTCCTGATTTTATTAAGGAAGATTTTTTCAGGAATAGGGTTGACTTACCTAATTATAGGTTTCATTAGTTCCTCATGGGTTTGGTTCATGTACCCCCATGTTTCTATGTACTCTTTCTCTTCCTTTAATATTATTTAGGTGTGCTGCAGTTTATTGGTAGAGCTTGGGGTGCCAACTTAGTTAGGATGTCTTGCTCTTTTGTGATGCCTTTGCATGCCTTTTTGCTTAAAAAAAAAAAATTCAAGCTCACCAACATAAGACTCACACACATATGACTCAAGTAAAGAAAAACAAAATAATTAAAAAGAGAAGGGTTTAGAAAAACTCATTGAAGACGCTTCCACCCGGATCCCATAGCCTGTGGTAAAAAGATCAAGAGATGCCCAAGATGTAGGACCTTCCTCCTGGATCCCATGACTTGTGGAGCGGAGATGGAAGAAGCAAGTGTGATGAGATTTTATTGACTTCTTTAAGTGATATAATGAGCTCACTTCCTCCCGGGTCAAATGGTAAGTCACCTACTCCAAGAATGGCCTTTATGTAATTAGTTTCTCCATGAAGTACTAGAACCATAACTTCTTGAGGCGAACTTAGAGCCTTTGCCGCTGTTGATGAAAACTCCCAATTCTCAGGCAATGACTTGAACTCCAAAGTTGGTATTTTTACTAACTAATGTGATAGACAAATTGAAGGCACCAACTTTGTAACATCCACACATCCATGCAAACCAACATATTTATCTAACTCGGGATTTCTAGGCTCCTCAATAGGAATGGTGAAGGAAGAGTTTTCTACATGATTCTTCTTAATCGTCCCTTGCAAAGGAATAATGGGGGATAATTACTCCTTGCACTCCGCTTCATGATTGTCTCCTCTTAAATCATCTTCCACCACGACTTCATCTTCATTTAAGTCCATATTGGCAACAACATTCTCTTCAATTTGAGTCTCGTACGGCTTTTCAGCTAGCAATTTAGAAAATTCGCCAGCTTGCTCTTCTAACCTCTGAAAGTTGTTACTTGGCATCTCCGTTACCAATTGAGAATGTTTGTTACGCATTTTATGCCTTTTAATCATGCCACTAAATCCCTCCTTGCTGCGCTCTATGCTCTGGATCAAATGTTGAGCATCTATATCCCAATTGATTCCAGCACCTCGGGATCCAGCTTAATGTCTGGTGGTGGTTGTAAGGATGACAAATAGGGTCTCCATTCCTCTTTGGAGTATATCTTCACGTGCTTATCAGTGATACCATCAAACACGATCCAATCAAGTTGATATTCCCAAGTTGGATAGTAACGATAGTCCTTGTGTTTCATCAACATTGCACAAACAAAACTCAAAAGAAAAGGTCAAATGTATACAATTAAAAATTAAAAAGTCTAAAGTAGTTGCCTCCTTTGTTACTAATGATATTGGTATTGCCAATCCCCGACAACGGCGCCAATAACTTTATGGGCTCCGGCAAGCGTATCGGATCGATGCAAGTAATAATAAAACGGTTAGAAACCGAGTATCGAACTCGGGGATTGGGAAACCAAGTACCACTTCACAAATTAAACAACTGTTTTAGATTAAGAAATAAATGTGAATAGATTTCAAGAAAATAAAAGTAACAATAAAATAAAATCAAATATTTTTGGGATTTTCAAATTAAAAGAGATTACCAGGAGTTGGGTTATCGACAAGACTGTACCCCTCTTGATAATTATCAAAATTTGCTTTGAAGGTGAATTTATCCTAAATAAGTTAATGTTCCCTCTCGGGATACAAGAACTGTGCCCGATTAAACCAACCCCTACTCTCGTGGTAATTGAATATAAATCGAACCCTTTAAGCTTTGTGACAACTCAGTGAACCCTCGAAGGACCACTTCTAACTCTCGCGATTTAAGTCCTAAGTTCAATCCCTATAGATCCAATACCTAAGTTCACCGCTAGGTTCCTCCTTAGAGTATCTATGACATGCAAATAAGTGCGCACCAGATTCACAAGTAATTCATGCAATAGGAATTAAATCGAAAGCGAATTGAAATTAACAAGAAGTAAAATGTCAATTCATAGCATAAAACAAATCTTGGGCATAGCCCCAATTCCTAGAAATAAAAAGACTACTCAAGCATTGCCATGTTCATAGCAAGCTTGATTAACAAAAGCATAAAAGAAAACCTAAGAGAGAAGAAGAAATTGGAGAAGAAGAGAAATCCTAGTTTTTGCCTGAGGTAGCAGCCCAAGTGATCCTATTTTCGAGCCTAATTGCTCTATTTATAGAGTAGGGTAACTTGAATCCCAAGCAATTACAAAATCAGATCATATCAGGTTTTAAAATTCCAGATATTGTGCGTCACGGCCGTGATGGCTGTCACGGCCAGGCCGTGACAGATTCTGTCTTGGAAAACTTGGCACTGATGGCCTGTCACGGCCGTGATAGGTTCTGACTTTGTGTTCTTCTTTCTTTTTCAGCCCTGATCGATCATGGCCGTGATGCCTATCACGGCCAGGCCGTGATGGGTTTTGTTTGGCTCATTTTTCTTGTATTTCAAGCTCCGCCTTCATGCAAACTCCAACATAATTGGTCCTGAGCATTTTAATCTTCATATTTAATTGTCAAATCAATATCTCCAAATTAATTGCCAAATCTTATCATATCCTTTGTTGTTGTGATAGGCAATTATTATCCAAATCCAATTTGATTTGGATCCAATCTTTATCTCAGTGCCAATTGAATTATCTTTTAATCATAATAATCCAAATCCATGATGTGGGCCCTTGCAATTTACTTGGCAATCTTCAATTTAATTTCAACCCTTCTTCTTTGTCATTTCCTAAAAATAAAACTAAGAAAATCTTGAGAAAATCAATTAAATTCTAATTAAAATCAATTAAATGCAGACATTGACTCAAAATAACTAAAATAGGAAAACAAAGTCTAATTTGGGCTAAATCAAGCATTCAACAAAATTTAATTGATGAAATCCGTTCAAAAATAATAGATAAAACATGACAAGACATTGGATTATCATTTTTCCCGGATGGTACTTAAACTCGAAGTCATAGTCCTCAAGGAACTCCATCCACCTTCTTTGTCTCTTGTTCAACTTCTTCTGGTCGAACATATATTTAAGGCTTTTTTGGTCACTAAAAACTTTGAACTTTGCCCCATAAAGATAATGCCTCCAAATCTTAAGGGAAAAACTACAGCTGCTAGCTCTAGGTCATGGGTAGGGTAATTCCCCTCATGTGGCCTAAGCTGCCTAGAGGCATATGCTACCACCTTGCCCTCCTGCATCAAGACACGTCCCAAGTCATTCTTAGATGCGTTGCAGTAAACCACAAAACTCACTAAGGGATTCGGTATAGTTAAGACTGGTGATGATACCAATCTCCTCTTAAGCTCTTGGAACCCGTCCTCACACTCCTGATCCCACACAAAAGGTTTCCCTTTCCTAGTCAACTGGGTCAAATGTAAGGCTAATCTAGATAACACCTCTATGAACTTCCTATAGTAACCTGCTAAGCCTAAAAAACTTCTCACTTCGGTTACTGTCTTAGGTGGTTCCCATCAACTTTAGAGGAATCAACCGCTACACCATCCTTAGAGATGGTGTGTCCTAAAAAGTTCACCTCGTCTAGTCAAAACTCACACTTATCAAGTTTGGCATAAAGATGCTCATCCCTCAAGATCCGCAATCCCTCAAGATCCGCAACACCAACCTTAGGTGTTCCCCATGCTCTCCTGGTGTCCTAGAGTATATTAAAATATCGTCTATGAAAACCACCACAAACCTGTCCAAAAACGGCCTAAAGATCCGATTCGTGTAGTCCATGAAAACGGCTGGGGCATTGGTCACACCAAAGGGCATCACTATATACTCATAGTGCCCATACCTTGTTCTGAAAGCTGTCTTGGGGATGTCCTCACTTCCAACTCTAATATGATGGTATCCTGATCTTAGATCTATTTTGGAAAACACTGACGCTCCCTTCAACTGGTCTAAGAGGTCATCTATCCTAGGCAAGGGATATTTGTTCTTGATGGTTACCTTATTCAATTGCCTAAAATCAACACACAACCTCATACTCCCATCTTTCTTTTTCAATAAAAGCACTGGCGCTCCCCAAGGTGACACACTAGGCTTTATAAACCCCTTTTGTAACATCTCCTCTATTTGTTTCTTGAGCTCGCTCAACTCTAAAGGTGTCATCCTATAGGGTGCTATTGATACAGGTCCACTCTCGGGTACTAGATCTATGGTAAACTCTGTTGTTTTGGCTTCAACAACTCAGGGGGGGGGGGTGAATTGAGTTTTCAAAAAATATTTCCCTCTTAAAACTTTTTCACAAAGCTTTATAAATCAGAGTTGCGGATTAGTGCCCTCAGGATCTTTTACAAAATCGATGAAGGGTTTTTACAAAAACTTGAATAGAAGGTGATGAGGATAAGAAAGATTAATTTAGAAAGATTCAGAATATGTTCGGGTTTAATAATCAGCAATAGTTCAGTTTCAGTAATCACGAATGGTTTTGATCAATCTCAGTTTTAGACGTAGATAACACAATCTTGATTACAATCAGATTCAGGTTTCAATTCAGTTTATATAGATCAAGAACATAAATTTTATTGAACTTTAAACATCAAAGTTGCAGGTTCTTGAACATAAACAAAGTAAAAGAGTTTGAGTTTAGGGATACCACACAACCAGATTTATCCTGGTTCAGTCACCTCCTCTGTGACCTACATCCAGTCCCCACTCCACCTGTGGGATTTCACACACTAACACACAAGCTTTGCCAGGTAGCTTGAAAAACCTTTACACCACAGAGCACTCCTTCACCTCGAGATACCACACTCTTGTGAATAGCCTCAATGTTCAACCTTAGGGATACCTCACACTAATCACTCAGAGAGACTCCCTCTCTCTTTACAATCAAATTGTAAAACAAAAGTTGATTCCTAACTCTCAATAGTCAGATAAACAAATTGAAGCACTTTGAGTATGAAACACTCTTTTCACAGTAAGCTCAATAAAGATGATGAATGATTTTCACAATTGATTTCTCAAAACGATTTCGTAAAACTGTGATATGTTATGATATTCGTATATGTAGTTTAAATGTTCCTTTGATCCCTCTTTATATAGAAAACAAGTTATAGTCGTTGGGATCAATCAAAACAGATTTGGATCTGATTAACAGAATCTGTTTTCTTGATTCTCGTTCTTGAAATACGATTCTGATTGTTCTTGTAGAATTCGCGTCCATAAAATAACCGAGTCCATTTGTAAAAATAACCGAGTCCATTGGAAAAAAATAGCCGCGTCTATCTTAAAAAATAACCGTGTCCATCTTAAAAAATTGCCGCGTCCATTTGAAGAAAATAGTCGCGCCCATTTGGAAAAAATAGCCGCGTCCATTTGCCACATCAGCATACGGGAGTACTAACACAAAGTAATTGGACGTACTCCAACTAGTAGACGAGCTCCATATGCCATGTCAGTGGACGGATCTTCTCATTAAGATGTTAGCAAGTCCAAAGACTTGTGTGGACGAGCACTTTTATCACTTCAGTGGACGTGCGTTTGTGTCACTTTAGTGGACGTGCGCTTGTATCACTTTAGTGGACGTGTGCTTGTATCACTTTAGTGGACGTGAGCTTTTGTCATTTTAGTAGACGTGAGCTTCTATCACTTTCTTGGACGCCAGTTTTTACTATTCCCAGTGTTGGACGAGCGCTTATATTATTCCAGTGTTGGACGAGCGCTTTGAAATCTTATTTCAAAAATCATTTTCATTTAGGAAAACTTATTCCTTTTAATGCAGGTTATGAAAAATGATTTTCTTCATGCATCTTTTCAAATGAGCTTTTTGTGAATAAGAGATTTCATCTCTTACAAATCATCTAAGACTTAAAACTAATTTCTCCTTTAAGCTCTTGTCTTGATGATTCCTTGATCTTCATCTTTGCTCTTTGATTCCTTCAAGTTGTTCTTTGAATATTTTCCTTTGATTACTCACTGAACTTGTTGAGTATTGCTTGATACCTGTCTTTACAATTTGACACTAAAAAACACTTGCATACACATTAAATTGTATTTGTCATATATCAAAATCTCTAAGTCATTGAGTTTAACAATCTCCCCCTTTTTGATTATGACAAAGCTTTTAACAAATTATAAGATCAGAGTATAAGTGTAGCAGACGCTAAGTGTTTTGACAGATTTATATCATGGTATCAAAGCAGTCAGAGCAGAAGTATATCAGAGCAAAAAAAAATATTATCATAGCAGTATTTGATTTACTCCCTATTAATCATGTAAGCTTTTAAGCTCCCCCTCAACATATGCATGTATAATTCGTTTTCTCTATATCATACTTTTTCTTCATGTATAATTTGTTATTATCCCCTTTCTCTATATCATACTTTTTCTCCCCCTTTTAGCATTATCAAAAAGGTAAAGAAAAGAAACATTCGAAACAATAGAGAAGGTAATCACTTAATCATTCAAACTTAGCATATAAAATTGTTCATGATAGAGAGATAGGTGCAGGGGCAAATAAAAAAGATGCGTCCAACTCGTATAGATGTTCCAAAGCTCTCTTCTGATCATTAATAGATATTCCAAATCAAATCATACAAGAATCAGAGCATATTTATACGAAGATACAATCATATAATCAGTTTCTTTAGAGATTAGACATAGGACTGATCGATTATTCCCATTTCTCTTCTAATGAAAAAGAAGCTTTCCTTGTTCAAGGACTTGGTAAAGATACCAGCAAGTTGTTTAGTTGTATCAACATATTCAATCTCAATTTCTCTACTTTGTATATGGTCTCTAATGAAATGATGTCTGATTTCTATGTGTTTGGTTCTAGAGTGCATTATGGGATTCTTAGTTAGGTTAATTGCACTCGTATTGTCACATCTGATAGGAACTTGGTTTAGTTGCACACCATAATCAACTAATTGTTGTTTCATCCATAAAACCTGTGCACAACAGCTACCAGCTGCTACATATTCAGCCTCTGCAGTGGATAAAGCCACACTAGATTGTTTCTTACTGAACCATGATACTAATGAGTTTCCTAGTAAATGGCAAGTTCCACTAGTACTCTTTCTGTCTAGTTTACAACCAGCAAAATCAGAGTCTGAATAGCTAATTAAAGTACATGTAGTTCCTTTGGGATACCATAATCCCATGTCTTTTGTTCCCTAACAGATACTTAATTATCCTTTTAACTGCTGTTAAGTGTGATTCTTTTGGATTTGCTTGATACCTAGCACACATGCATACACTAAACATGATATCTGGCATACTAGCAGTAAGATAAAGTAGTGAGCCTATCATACCTCTGAATTTAGAAACATCAACAGTTTTACCTTGCTCATCCTTGTCCAGATAACAGGAGGTACTCATTGGAGTAGCCATCTCCTTAGCTTTTTCCATGCCAAACTTCTTGATTAACTCATTGCAGTACTTGGTTTGGCTAACAAAGATTCCATTTTTAGTTTGCTTTATTTGCAGTCCAAGGAAAAAGTTCAGCTCACCCATCATTGATATTTCAAACTCATTCTGCATAAGACGTGCAAACTCATTGCACAACTGCTCATTAGTAGCACCAAAAATTATATCGTCCACATATATTTGTACAAGTAAAGTGTTGTGTGCCTTTTTCTTAGTGAACAAAGTTGTGTCAACTTTACCTCTTTTAAATCCTTTTTCAATGAGAAAATTACTTAACCTTTCATACCAAGCTCTAGAAGCTTGCTTTAAGCCATATAATGCTTTATACAGTTTATAAACATGGTTAGGCAATTCATTATTCTCAAAACCAGGTGGTTGACCAACATACACTTCCTCTTGTATAAATCCATTTAAGAAAGCACTCTTAACATCCATTTGATACAATTTAAATCCTATTATGCAAGCATAAGCAAGTAGCATTCTTATAGCTTCTAATCTTTCTATAGATGCATATGTTTTATCATAATCAATGCCTTCTTCTTGGTTATACCCTTTGGCTACCAATCTAGCCTTGTTTCTTACAATTATACCATTTTCATCTAGTTTGTTCCTAAAAACCCATTTTGTACCTATTACTTGACAGTTCTTGGGTTTAGGCACTAGTTTCCAGACTTGGTTTCTTTCAAACTGGTTTAACACATCTTGCATAGCGATCATCCAATGTTCATCAATTATAGCATCATCTATGTTCTTAGGTTCTACTTGAGACACAAATATGATTACAAACATTTCTAAGAGATTGTCTAGTAGTTACCCCCTTTGTAATTTCACCAATGATGTTATCAATTGGATGATTTCTGACAGTCCTCCATTCCTTTGGTAGGTCAGGCCGTTGTTCTGTTTGCTCATGCTGCAGCGATTCGTTCTTTAAGCTTTCATCTTCTTCATTGTCTTGTTTCTCTTCTAGGAGAGTTTTCTCAATTGAATCTGCAAGATCATCAATAACACAATCCTTTCCCAACCTTTTGGGGTTAGACTCATCAAATGTTACATGCACAGATTCCTCAATAGTTTGTGTTCTCTTATTATGTATTCTAAATACTTTACTAGATAGAGAGTATCCTAGGAAAACTCCTTCATCAATCTTTGCATCAAATTTTCCAAGATTATTCTTTCCATTGTTAAGAACAAAGCATTTGCAACCAAAAACATGTAAATGTGCTATATTTGGTTTTCTTCCTTTGTAAAGCTCATAAGGGTTTTCTTTAAGATTGGTCTTATCAAAACTCAATTTAGCACATAACAGGTCGTATTGATAGCATCTGCCCGAAAATGTTTTGGCAAGCTAGAGTCGTTCAACATAGTTCTTGCTATCTCCTCTAATGATCTATTCTTTCTTTCCACTACTCCATTTTGTTGTGGAGTTCTAGGAGCAGAAAAATTATGTTGAATGCCATGCTTATCACAAAAGTTTTCAAACACTTCATTTTGAAATTCTCCCCCATGATCACTTCTTATAGAAACAATTTTTACGTCTTTTTCATTTTACACAATTTTTGCCATTTTATTAAATGTAGCAAATGAATCACTCTTATGAGATAGAAAATATGTCCATGTATGTGAACACCCATTTTTGTCCGTCTTCATTTTATTATTATGTTATTATATTTGAGGGAGAAAAAATCAGAGAAGAGGAGACAGAGACAGAGACAGAGGGAGGGAGAGATTTTTATCTGATATTTTCTTTGTGAAGAAAAGCGATTAGGGATTTGAGTTTTTTTTTTCTCTTCTCTGTCATTAGAGTGGTTCCAAATTTTCAGAAGAATGAAGAGTTAAAAGAGTCAGTGAAATTAAAATGTAAGGGTTTTGATCTTGAAATCTTACCACCGGGAGAAAACAAAATCATTGTTATTCTGCTCTCATTTGGTAATCCTTGTTCTCTTTGTTGAGATTATTCATTAGTTTCTCTTGACATTCTTATTTTTCTGTGTCTCTGTTTATGACGAAAGGAGAATCCATGGATATTGAAAGCGAATGAGTTGGTATGATGAGTGCTATATGTTTCATTTTTGGGTAAACTGAATGAATTAGCAAAATGTTTCATCTTTGTCTCTGTTTACTATGATGTTTCTGTGTCTCTGTTTACTGATTAATCTAGTAAAACGTTTCATTTATACGTTTCATTTCTGTTCTATTTCCAATAGGTAAAATTATTTGTTTTACATAAAAATAAAAGATGATCACTTAATTAAAACAATCTTATTTCTTGGGTTGCCCTATGACAAGTGTCATGTTCAACCCTTTAGATTTTGAGGTTGCCCTGTGGACTTACGTGCCATGTTCAACCTCATTTAGGTTTAATAAAAAAATTCACAACTAAAATGATTTATTTTTTTTCCTTTTAATAAAAAAGTTCACAACTAAAGATATATTTTTTTAAAAACGATTTTCGGGTTAAAACAAATATTTTCAAAGTTATTAATAATTTACACAACTAATTTTGGGTAACCATTTTTATGGATGTTCTAGGGTGCCGTGGGGTTATGTTTCCATGCCTTCCCTAGACGTAATCGACTCCCGAACCCCAAGCTTTTTCTTAAAGGGTTTTCCAACTTTCCCGAAATTAAATAAAGTTGGTGGCGACTCCATGTTTTCTCTCTAAAAGGAAAAACAAGTTTTTCTTTTTGGTCGCGACATATGGCGACTCCACTGGGGACTCTTTTAAGAGAGTCAAGCCCATAAAAATTGGTTTTGCAAATTTTTAGTAACTTGTAGCTTATTTGTTTTACCTTTCCTTGCTATATCTTGCTGTTTTTTCCTTACAATAATTAAATGATAAAACTAAAAATGTTTTATTTTTAGTGATGTTTTTTTGGATTGTCCTTTTAGTTTGGATTTTCTTATTTAAATGAGAAAAATTAGCTGTACATACATTTTAACTCATGTTATTCTTGTATATGTTTCACTAACAATGTTTTTGTTTCCTCCTCCTTTCTTTTCTTTAACAATAGGGTAGAGGACTCATAACCATTTTTATATATACCTATGTTTTTTTTTGCAGGTCTTTCTTGTCTTTTCTTTTATTTTTTAAGTGTTACAGGTTTGTATGCCCCCTTCACACACATCACTATCACATACTGCACACTCTCTTAGCTCTATACCCGAGCTTGCTCAAAAACCCAAGGATTAGGCGGTGATCCGACATTATCATTGAAGAGGTCTTGTACCTCCCTGATACTTGTCGGTTCACCACTTAGATTGTACATGAGATCATGGAATAGTCATATTGAGAGGGTTTATCCCTACTTGTGTCTAGATTCATGAATCAGATCCTTATAAGGGCAATCTGGGGACCATGACTTTTAGAGGTCTAGACCCGTCCCAATTTTCACTAATAGAGCAAACCTAGTGGGCGACCTGTTTAAGTCCTAACCTTAGGGTGTGTCCATCCTTGGGTTTTACCTGGCTTAGGACAAAAGGGGGCATACTTTTCTTTCCTCTCTCTATCATCATAAGCATAAATTGTCATGCATATTCATTGTGAATATTCACAAAACTAGGGGCGTCTCATTGCCGCCTCAAACCTGAAAGACATATTCGAATATTATTGCACATCTAATAGGCGATATGTCATAATGAAGGTGGTGCATTGGCAGCATGCCCGTTTGGGTTTTCAACCCCATTGGGTCGCATGCAACATGAATCATGCAAGATATATTTGTTTCACTATACTCATTTTTGTTGGAAGACTTCGGCATTCATCTTATAACAAGAAAATGGAAAAGTTTGGTTCTGAAAAGAGTACTATCAATGGTAAAGAAATACGAGGACATGATGGATAAGCTCCAATATCACACTTCTCAGCTGGTGGAGCGATTTGAAGAAGCATCCATCCACATTCGTATGAACCATTTCCTTCAAATACCACCAAAGGTGACCGAGTTCCTCAATCATTTTGGGAAACTTGCCAGAGGGTTCAGGAAAAAGAAGATGAAACTCTTAACATAGTGCTTTGTGGAAACTATCAATGTGTTTCTTTTATTTTGATCAAAGGCTCATGATTTGTATCGAAATATTTGTAATGGAATGGAAGTTTTCATCAATGTCTATTGAGCGTTTTTTAGATGATATCTATCGAGGAGTGCATTCTTCCTTAGATACGTCATCAACTATATTTTTACCCTAAAAATGACGTGTTTTCTACGTAAAAATAAGGACGTTGCTAGTACGGGTGTGGTCTATAGAGGAGTGGATTGTCCCTTGGACTTGACACCAACTGTATTCAAGCTAAAGGGAACCATACCACTAGATTTGATTGCAGGATAAGTATTCTTGCTATGGGTGTATACCACAGTCTTCCTAAGAGCACTCTTGCGATCAAACAAAGGGTGCTAACTTGCACATGCATACACACACAAAAATTTTTTTTGGGTTTACTAATGAGATTCTAGGATGCTTTACAGAGTCACATCCTTCTAAGGATTCGGGAACCATTGCGCGACCTAGGAAAGGTGACACCAAGCAAACCCGAGTTCATAATACCAGATCTCGGACCTGGATGGCTGCCTGCATACCTAAGGAAGGAAGAAACTTAAGCCCTGCTAGCAATGAAGTTCTCAATAATTGGCAGTCTGAATCATTTGTTGATGTTATTTCCATGAAGTAATTATCTTATCGTACTAAATATGAACTGATGTTTACTTTGTTTGAGACATGAATGAGAATGTAGCACTTTGCCTGGTGTTTTCCTTCTGGTTCCATCGTTTCTTTTCTCTCTTTTTCATTTCTTTACTTTGTTTAAGCTTTTCTTTCATAAATAAGACTCTTTCCTATACTTCTCCTATTCCCGACTTTTTCTTCCAGGAATACTTCTTCCACTGAAGATTTACCTCATAAGAGGAACTTTGAAAACTCATTTATTGATTCCCTCGCGACCGTTAATGAATACAACCTTGAATTCGATGAGGAAGAAGAAGACATTGAAGAATTCATAAAGATGGCAAAACGGTCAGAAGAAGGGATTATCTCGAATGATGAGGCTGTAAAAGTGATCAATATGGGAACCGAGGAAGACAAAAAGGATTTGAAAATAGTGGATAACCCAGAGCGTGAAGAAATGGTTGCACTATTCAAAGAGTATCTGGATGTTTTTGCATGGTCCTACAGAGATATGCCAGGTCTAGATCCTGAGATAGCATCGCATAAAATTCCCTTATACCCAGATGCGGTTCCAAAGAAGCAAAAATTAAGGAGGATGCATCTTGAGATGTCGCTGAAGATCAAGGAAGAAGTGACCAAGCAGTTAGAGGCTGACTTTCTGGAGGTAGCTAGACACCCAGAATGGGTAGGTAATTTGGTTCCAGTACCAAAGAAGGATGGAAGGGTCAGAATGTGCGTGGACTACCGAGATTTGAATAAAGCCAGTCTAAAGGATGATTTTCGCTACCTCATACTGATGTCCTTATAGACAGTACAACCAGAAGTCTTAGGTTTTCTTTCATGGATGGCTATTCTGGGTACAATCAGATCCTCATGGATGAGGATGACAAAGAAAAGACAGCTTTTATCACTAATTGGGGGACTTTTTGTGACAAAGTGATGCCTTTTGGATTGAAGAATGCTGGTGCCACTTACCAACGTGCTATGGCAGCATTGTTTCATGATATGATGCATAAGGAGGTATAGGTATATTTTGATGATATAGTGGCTAAGTCTAGGGAAGAAGAAAGCCATGTAGCAGTTTTACGAAAGTTGTTCGAGCGGCTATGGAAGTGCAGGCTGCGGCTCAACCCTGCAAAATGTACTTTTGGTGCATCCGCAGGGAATTTACTTGGCTTTGTTGCCAGTGGAGAAGGAATAAAGGTGGACCCTAACAAGGTAAAAGCAATACATGACATGCCAGCACCTAAGAACGAGCGAGAAGTAAGGGGTTTTCTTTGAAGGTTGAACTATATTGCGTGCTTCATTGCAAATTTGACTAGCACATGCGAGCCAATCTTCAAACTCCTTAGGAAGAATAATCCAGGAAGATGGGATGATGACTGTCAAGAAGCCTTTGACAAGATAAAGGCATATTTACTGAATCCCCCAGTGTTGGTACCACCTACCCAAGGTCGTCCATTGTTACTCTATCTCACTATATTGCCAACCTCGATGGGGGCAATGCTGGGATAACATGATGAATTTGGCAAGAAGGAGCAGGAAATTTACTATCTAAGTAAGAAGTTTAATGCCTGTGAGGCTCGTTATATGGCAATCGAGAAGACTTGTTGTGCGCTAGTGTGGACCTCCAGAAGACTCAGACAGTACATGTTATATCACACCACTTGGCTAATTTCTCGAATGGATCCTTTGAAGTATATCTTCGAAAGTCCTCATATCTCCTCAATAGTTTTGAAGTTGCAAGTGATATTGTCAGAATTTGACATCAAATATGTGACTCAAAAGTCCATCAAAGGGAGTGCGATTGCTGATCATTTAGCATAGAATACTCTTGAGGATGGATGGTCTGTCAACTCCGAGTTCCTAGATGGAGAGATAATGTCTCTCGAGGAAGATGAAGAACAGGAAGACGTGTGGCAGATGTTTTTTGATGGAGCAGTCAATATGAATGGTAGTGGCATAGGAGCAGTGGTTATCTCACCAAACGACAAGCAGTACTCGGTGGCCGTAAAACTGAAATTTGAATGTACAAATAATAATGTAGAATACGAGGCATGTGCTGGCGGATTACAAATGGCACTTGAACTTGATATAAATCAGTTGAAAGTCTTAGGGGATTCAACTCTAATCATTTACCAAGTTAATGGTGAATGGCAAACCAAAGACTCCAAGTTGATTCCGTATCAGAAATACTTGACTCAGTTGATTGCAAAGTTCGACCCATTTTACTTTCTTGCGTTTAACTCGAGACAAGAATCAGTTTGCTGATGCTTTAGCTACACTAGCTGCCATGACCAAGATGGATATCCATACCAATGTCCAACCCATCCAAGTTAGAGTGCAAGATGAACCGGCATACTATGCCCATGTGGAAGGAGAACCTAATGGTAAGCCTTGGTATCATGATATCAAGCAATATATTCAGAACAAGGAATACACGGCAGAAGCGAGCGAAGCAAATAGAAAGACCATCCGAAGACTGGCTATGGCCTTTTTCTTAAGCAAGGAAGTCCTGTATAAAAGAGGATACGATGGTACCCTACTCAGATGTGTGGATGCTCGCGAAGCTAAATTGATCATGATCGAAGTTCATGAAGGAATATGTGGGACTCATGCCAATGGTCACATGATGGCTAAGAAAATCTTCAGAAGTGGTTATTATTCGTCTACTATGGAGTCAGATTGTATAGAGCATGTTCGTAAATGCCAAAAATGTCAGATGTATGCAGGCCGGGTTAATGCACCTCCATTTCCACTGCACAATTTAGCATCCCCATGGCCTTTTTCGATGTGGGGAATAGTATTTCACTAAATGGGTAGAAGCTGCTTCATATGCCAGCATAACTCAAAAGGTGTTTCTCAAGTTCCTCAAGAAGGACATCGTATGTAGATACGGGATCCCAGAGAGGATAATCACAGATAATGCTGCTAATCTTAATGGTGCCGAGATTCAAAAGTTTTGAGATGGTTACAAAATCAAACACCACAAATCAGCTCCTTATAGACCTCAAATGAATGGTGCAGTTGAGACAGTAAACAAAAATATCAAGAAGATTGTTGTCAAAATGGTTGTAAATTATAAAGACTGGCACGAAATGCAGCCATATGCTCTACATGCTTATCGGACTAATATACGATCAAGTACTGGGACAACCCCTTTCTCTTTGGTGTACGGGATAGAGGTTGTCTCACCTATCGAAGTAGAACTCCCTTCGCTAAGAGTCTTGATGGAAGCATATTTAGAAGAATCTGAGTTGGTGAAAACTCGATATGAGCAGTTGAACAAGATAGAAGAGAAAAGACTGGTAGCTATCTGTCACGGGCAATTGTATCAAAGCAGGAAGGTAAGAGCTTTCAATAAGAAGGTTGGCTCTAGAGAATTTTTCTTAGGAGACTTGGTTTTAAAGAAAATCCTCCATAATCAGGAAGATGCCCGAGGAAAACGGGCACCGAATTATGAAGGTCATTATATTGTCAAACAAGCATTCTCAGGAGGAGCTTTGATTCTGCAAAACATGGATGGGGAAGAGTTACCAAGGCCGGTGATGATGCTCGAATCCACAAGTGTACGACTTCGTCGTCAAGTAATAAAAAGATCGATCCCGTAAAGACCGTGATCTCAAATAACAATCAATTATTGAATCAATTAAACTGGACTATAACAAGATTTGGAAAATATTTGGTTTTTGAATCAAGTAGCAAATCAAATTTAAAATTAAAACGAAATCAAGAACAAAATAGGAAAGTAGATCAAATCTGAGATTTCAAAATATCAAAAGGGATTCCCAGGAATTGGGTTACCAACAAGACTGCTCATGTTACTAAATTGACTACCCCTCTTGTTAATTATCGAAATTTTCTTTGAAGGCGAATTTATCCTAAATAAGTTAATGTTCCCTCTCGGGATACAAGAACCGTGCCCAATTAAACCAACCCAACTCTCGTGGTAATTGAATTTAAATTGAACCCTTAAAGCTTTGTGACAATTCATGAACCCTCGAAGGACCGCTTCTAACTCTCGTTATTTAAGTCCTAAGTTCAATCCCTATAGATCCAATACCTAAGTTCACCGCTAGGTTCCTCCTTAGAGTATCTAATACATGCAAATAAGTGCGCACCAGATTCACAAGTAATTCATGCAATAGGAATTAAATCGAAAGCGAACTGAAATCACACTCATCAAACTACCCCAAGCTTAAGATTTTGCTTGTCCTCAAGCAATAACCAAGGCCAGACAAGATAAACAATTAGAGCATGGGCAGTGAACCAAGAACCCGAGTAATAAATCCAAGTAATAGGAACATCCAAATAAGTACCCAAGAGACAATCAATTTCAAGTCCAATTAGGAGCTTAGGTTCCCTAAATCCATACCTCTCACTAATTCGGGCACTCTTCTCACCTCGCCCAAGTGTTTAAGGACATTTGACAATTCACTCAATTTCCTCAAGGAAGGTACCCTACCATAAGCTTGAATATTAACCAAATCTCTACTTTATTAATGAAAACTCATAAGAATCAAGAGGTCTTTTATTTTGGTTGTAATGGGGCCATGGGATTAATTGTTAGGTGGGGAAATCAAGAAAAGGAAAATTCAAGAAGACTAAACAAAATATCAAACAATGCAAAGCACAACAACCTTCTAAAATACCTTTTTGGACTTTAATTCACTTTTCCACATTTCTTTCTTTCTTTCTTTCTTTTTTATTCATCACTTTCTTTTTCTCATCTCCTTCTCAATTTTTTTGTTTATTTTATTTAATTTTATTTTTTTTTTCAATTTGGAGAAGGGGAGATTTCCAATTTAAGAGAAATATTTTTATAACTTTTTCATCCCACAATTTATTTTTCAAACCACCTTTTTGCCCTTTTTGCAATACTTTAAAAGGTGTCATACCAAGCATCATTCATCAAAATAAATCAAGGTACCAAGAAAATTAGTTTATTCTTTTAGGCTCAAAACTGGGCAACTAAGGGGTAGCATTTAATCAGTCAAAGCTCAGAAGACCGGAAAAATATCTAGTGCCTCAATCATTTTCAAATATGTTTTCAAAATTTTTTAAGTTTCAACACGGTTTCAAATCAAGTTCTAGAGAACACAATCCAAGAGGAATAAAACACTCAACCACAAAGAATGTGGTAGATTTAGTGAGTACCCCTTTTAGGATAAAAAATCTCACATTTAGTAGTTTAAAATCAATGAGAAACTCAAATCTAAGGAACCACATGCTAATTATCAACTATCAGAAGATCATCTCAAGCATTTTTATTTTTAGCCCATCACAAGAATACAAAAATTGGATTCAAAAAATCACCGTCTCAATTCATTCGGCGGAAAGTTCTCACAATTGGATGCATACTCTAAGCAAGGGGAAATCTAATCATGTGATTATGCAAAACTACGCCTATATGAATGCAACATGAAAAATTCAAAAATGCAAAAAAAATTCAAAAATACCCCTACCCCAAGCTTAAAAACTTACATTGTCCCCAAGGTAAATAATCAAGTCGGAGAGAGGAGAAAAATGGAACAACTCACCGAGATGGTGGAGGGTGCTGGCTCAGATGCCAGTCATAGAGCTGCTAGAAGACGCGTCACGGGCGTGATATACATCACGGCTAGGCCGTGATCAATTTTGTCTGTTGCGCTCCTTCACTTCACTCCCGTGATGGCTATCACGGCTGGGCCGTGATCAATTCTGACTTCCTGCTTTTTCACATCACGCCCATGATGGCTATCACGACCTGGGCGTGATCAATTCTGACATTATTTTTCCATGCCGTTTTGCTCTTCCTGCCTTCATAACCTGAAAATACTTGGCAAAACCATCAATTAGTGATCATTCTTCTCTTAATCTTCTCAAATTATTCAAAAACAAAATTCTAATACAAATTAAAAAGGGAAATAACACTTGGGTTGCCTCCCAAGAAGCGTTTATTTACGGTCTTAAGCTTGACCATACTCCCTTCAATCAACCGGGATCAGCTAGGCTTGGAAGTGCAAGAACACCTATCTTCCATGGAAGTCCTTCAAAGAGCCTATTTTGTTCATATGGCCAATTGTGCTTTCGCTTTGCTCTTTTCACTCTGAGTTTCATGGCCTTACTTCCTCCCGACAGAAGTTTTAACTCCACATGATAAGCAACTCCAACTTCATCATTGTTTGGTGCATCATTTGTCATGCAAAGTTTCGGAGTTGCTTCCATGTTAAGCTCTTCCGTTACCTTTGGAGGCATTATCTCAATCCTGCACACATGACTCTCAAAAAGAGGGTTGAATTTAAATTGAACCCTTTAAGCTTTGTGACAATTCGTGAACCCTTGAAGGACCGCTTCTAACTCTCATGATTTAAGTCCTAAGTTCAATCCCTATAGATCCAATACCTAAGTTCACCGCTAGGTTCCTCCTTAGAGTATCTATGACATGCAAATAAGTGCGCACCAGATTCACAAGCAATTCATGCAATAGGAATTAAATCGAAAGTGAATTGAAATTAACAAGAAGTAAAACATCAATTCATAGCATAAAACAAATCTTAGGCATAGCCCCAATTCCTAGAAATAAAAAGACTACTCAAGTATTGCCATGTTCACAGCAAGCTTGATTAACGAAAGCATAAAAGAAAACCTAAGAGAAGAGAAGAAATTGGAGAAGAAGAGATATCCTAATTTTTGCCTAAGGTAGCAGCCCAAGTGATCCTATTTTCGAGCCTAATTGCCCTATTTATAGAGTAGGTTAACTTGAATCCCAAGCAATTACAAAATAAGATCAAATCAATTTTTAAAATTCAAGATATTGCGCGTCACGGCCGTGATGGCTTTCACGGCCAGGCCGTGACGGATTCTGTCTTGTAAAACTTGGCACTGATGGCCTGTCACGGCCGTGATGGCCATCACTGCCTGACCGTTACAGGTTCTGACTTTTTCGTACTTTTCTTCTCAGCCTTGCTCGATCATGGCCGTGATGGCTGCCACGGTTAGGCCGTGATGAGCTCTGTTTGACTCAGTTTTCTTGCTTTTCAAGCTCCGTCTTGATGCAAGCTCCATCACGGTTGATCTTGAACATTTCAATCCTCAATTCCTATACAACAACACCACAAAACAGCCTTACCCGTTCCAAGGTAAAAACTAACAAAAATCAAATTAAAAATGCCCAAACTACATGAAAATTCATGCAATATAATAAAGAAATATGAGGTGAAATCACACTCATCAAACTAACCCAAGCTTAAGATTTTGCTTGTCCTCAAGCAATAACCAAGGCCAGACAAGTAAACAATCAGAGCATGGGCAGTAAACCAAGAACCCGAATAATAAATCCAAGTAATAGGAACATCCAAATAAGTACCCAAGAGACAATCAATTTCAAGTCCAATTAGGAGCTTAGGTTCCCTAAATTCTTACCTCTCACTAATTCGGGCACTCTTCTCACCTCACTCAAGTGTTTAAGGACATTTGACAATTCACTCAATTTCCTCAAGGAAGGTACCCTACAATTAGCTTGACTATTAACCAAATCTCTACTTTATTAATGAAAACTCATAAGAATCAAGAAGTCTTTTATTTTGGTTGTAATGGGGCCATGGGATTAATTGTTAGGTGGGGAAATCAAGAAAAGGAAAATTCAAGAAGGCTAAACAAAATATCAAACAATGCAAAGCACAACAACCTTCTAAAATAGCTTTTTGGGCTTTAATTCACTTTTACACCTTTCTTTCTTACTTTCCTTTTTTTTATTCCTCACTTTCTTTTTCTCATCTCCTTCTCCATTTTTTTGTTTATTTTATTTTATTTTATTTTTTCAATTTGGAGAAGGAGAGATTTCCAACTTAATAGAAATATTTTTCTAACTTCTTCATCCCACAATTTATTTTTCAAACCAGCTTTTTGCCCTTTTTGCAATAATTTAAAAGGTGTCATACCAAGCATCATTCATCAAAATAAATCAAGGTACCAAGAAAAGTATTTTATTCTTTTAGGCTCAAAACTGGGCAACTAAGGGGTAGCATTTAATCAGTCAAAGCTCAGAAGGCCGAAAAAATACTTAGTGCCTCAATCATTTTCAAAAATGTTTTAAAAAATTTTTAAGTTTCAACACAGTTTCAAATCAAGTTCTAGAGAACACGATCCAAGAGGAATAAAACACTCAACCACAAAGAATGGGGTAGATTTAGTGAGTACTCTTTTTAGGCTCAAAAATCTCACATTTAGTAGTTTAAAATCAATGAGAAACTCAAATATAAGGAACCACATGCTAATTATCAACTATCAGAAGATTATCTCAAGCATTTTTATTTTTAGCCTATCACAAGAATACAAAAATTGGGTTCAAAAATTCACTGTCTCTATTCATCTGGTGCAAAGTTCTCACAATTGGATGCATACTCTAAGCAAGGGGCAATCTAATCATGTGATTATGCAAAACTACGCCTATATGAATGCAACATGAAAAATGCAAAAATACAAAAAAAAAAAAAAAATCAAAAATACCCCTACCCCAAGCTTAAAAACTTACATTGTCCCCAATGTAAGTAATCAAGTTGGAGAGAGGAGAAAAATGGAACAACTCACCGAGATGGTGGAGGGTACTGGCTCAGATGTCAGTCATAGAGCTGCTAGAAGACGCGTCACGGGTGTGATATACATCACGGCTGGGCCGTGATCAATTCTGACTTCCTGCTTTTTCACATCACGCCCGTGATGGCTATCACGGCCTGGGCGTGATCAATTCTGACTTTATTTTTCCATTCCTTTTTGCTCTTCCTGCCTTCATAACCTGAAAATACTTGGTAAAACAATCAATTAGTGATCTTTATTCTATTAATCTTCTCAAGTTAATCAAAAACAAATTTCAAATACAAATTAAAAAGGGAAAGAAAACTTAGGTTGCCTCCCATGAAGCGCTTATTTAAGGTCTTAAGCTTGACCATACTCCCTTCAATCAACCGGGATCAGCTGGGCTTGGAAGTGCAAGAACACCTCTCTTCCATGGAAGTCCTTCAAAGAGCCTATTTTGTTCATATGGCCAATTGCGCTTTCGCTTTGATCTTTTCACTCTGAGTTTCATGGCCTTACTTCCTCCCGGCGGAAGTTTTAACTCCACATGATAAGCTACTCCAACTTCATCATTGTTTGGTGCATCATTTGTCATGCAGAATTTCGGAGTTACTTCCATGTTAAGCTCTTCCTTTACCTTTGGAGGCATTATCTCAATCCTGCAAACATGAATCTCAAAAGGAGGGTTGTTATATGAGGTAGTTAAATCAAAATCCACCCTACCTTCCTCTACATTCAAAGAGAGCTTACCGTTTTTTACGTCTATTATCGCTCCAGCTGTGGCCAAGAATGGCCTTCCTAGAATGATAGGGAATTTAGAATTCCCATTCATATCCAACACCATGAAATCGGTAGGAATGAAGAATTTCCCTACCTTTATGGGGACATTCTCTAGTATGCCTAGAGGGGTTTTAGTTGATCCATCCCCAAATTGTAAAGAGGATTTGGATGGACTCAATTCCTTGGTTCCTTACCTCTCAAAGATAGTAAGCGGCATCAAACTCGTACTAGCCCCTAAGTCACATAAGGTTTGGTCTATTTTTAATTCTCCAATTGAGCAAGCAATAGAGAACTTCCTGGATATTTTAGTTTAGGAAGCATATTAGTTTTTATCATGGCATCATGCTCCTCAATTAAGTTTTTAGTTTCTTCTACTTGCTTTTTCTTGACCAACCTTTGTGGGAAAGGTATTAGGGGTTGGTAAGGTGGTGGAGGGACATACTTTGGCTCTATCTCTTCATGTTCACTCATGTCCTCCTCACATTCCACATCCTTTTCAACTATCCCAAGCTTATCATCCCTCAAGTATGTAGCATTACAGTGCTCATTGGGATTAACTTCGGGTTGTCCTGGAAACGTACCCTTAGTTCTAGAATATGTACTAGCTTGTTGGGCAATCTTAGTTTCTAACATCTTATTATGGATGTCTAAGTTATCTACCTTAGATGTTAACTATTTTATTGCCTCATTGACTGCCCTACCTTGTTGCCTAAATTCTTCATTTTGCTTTGTTTGAGTTTCAGCAAAATTTTCCAAAAGACACTACAAAAAAAGGTCATTTAGCGACCGAAAATAGTGACAGAATTTTTAGGTTCCGTTTTGCGACCGAAATAGCGACCGATTGTAGGATCTACATGAAACACTGGTTAGAATTGAATCTGCGACCGAAATAGCGACCGAAATAGAGCATAGCAGAGATATCGGTCGCTAAACAAAGGAAAGTAAAAGTCAGAAATTTATGAATTGTTAGCGACCGAAATGGCGACCGAATAAAATGCAACGGTCAAACCGTGTTTATATTAGCGACCGATTTATAAATCCGTCGCTAAATTTATGAATTCATGCTTTAAACTTTAATTATATTTGCGACCGATATTAATTCGGTCGCTAAAAGGCGCGTTAAAAAAATAAAATTGCACGTGTTAGCGACCGAAATTTAAATCGGTCGCTACGCTTACAAATTCAAATTAAGACTAACCATATTAGCGACCGAATTAGCGACCGAATTAATTCGGTCGCTAAAACTGAAATCCCTAAATTCGACAGAACCTCCTTCTTCCTCATTTTTTCCGTCGCGTTTCTCTCTCCACCCACTGTTTCTCTCTTCTACGGCGCGCGCTCCGGCCACCTCAACACCCCAAGACACCTCCGGTCACCACCGTCATCTCCCCTCTGCTCAGGTAAGCTCTCCTCTACTCCATCTCTCTGTCTCTGTTTCTCTCGCATATATCTCTCTCTGTCTCACTGTTTGTCTCTTCCTAGCCACGCGCTCCGGCCACCACAAGCCACCTCCTGTCACCACCATCATCCCCTCTGCTCAGGTAAGCTCTCCTCTACTCCATCTCTCTCTCTGTCTCTGTTTCTCTCGCATCTCTCTCTGTCTCACTACCATTTATGGACGAATGCCTGCATTTTCTTTTTCTTTGTTTCCATCGATTTCTCAACTCTCATATTTGGGTTAGCAACAAAAGTTTCATAAAAGGAACATTGTGTTTGTAACTGGGGGCTAACTATTTAACATATTCTTCTGATGGGGTGGAACCTGTGAATTTCTGGCCATCATTTATGATGATAATATCCTTGTTTCCATACTAGAGCTTCACAGCTATGGTATGATGAATTTGAACTTGTATTTAGGCTATGTCTACTTGGAATGTTTCACTACCGTTGTATCCCAAAAGTATCATCTATTAGGTATTGTGTGTTTTTGGAGAGTAGGCTATCATAAACAAGCGTGCCATATCCTTTCTTTTCCTCTATCCTTTACCGGACTAGTTATTAAGGATGCATAGTTGTTTGTTCCACTCGTTCAGTTGAATCATGGTCTGTAATCCGATCGACCATAGGCCACTCGTGGTCCTCACCCCATAATATAAGTTTTCCCCATTGATATAGGGCTTGTGGGCTTGCTAGTATGGTGGAAAAAATTTCGCATTACAGTTCCATAATTGGAATTCAATTCAGATATTTTAGTCACTTATAATTTTTTTCCTTAATAAATGTTTGTTATCTCTGAGGGATTTGTAGATTTAAATTGCAGAGATTAATGAATGAATTATCTATCAAGGAGAATGAAAATATAAAAAGGAGAAGTATAGGATGCAAGGACTTAAAGTTTCGAGATGGAGATAGTCTTTTTATCTGGGGATCGGGTCCAGGTTGTCAAACTCGAGAGTTTATTTAAACTCTCAAAGCTTCAGTAGACTCGACTTGTAAACTTGTAAGAGTTTACCTAATATTAAAAAAAAAAACTACAAATGACATTTACACATAATACAAAACAAACTAGCATAACAATAATTCAATATTTCAACTCCATAATATACCAAAGTAGCAAACCACAATAATAAAGTATGATACTCCATTATTACTAGGTAAGATCATCCATAAATTCAGAAAAACATAACTCCCTAAAGTGAAAACATTTTAAAAAACAAGTGCTAATTTGACCTAATTGTCACATAGTATTTAGTCAAATAGTTGCTTTATTTCTTAGCTGAATAAAACAGAGTAGAAATAATACTGAAAAAGTAAAATTAACTTTATAAATTCAATATATATTGCAACATATAGGTAATGCAAATAGATTAACCAACAATATTGAACAGAAATTTACATTTTAAGGCTTAATGTAAAATTGTAGACTTGTAAACTCGCTAGTAAAATCAAGATTTTGCCAATTTTATCAAAGTTTACTTGAACTTGTACGAGTTTACCAAAAAGAGAGTTTATATGTGAGTTAACTCATTTTTGTAACATAGGATTGTAAACTTCTTAGACTTTAAGAGTTAACTCGATAGTTTAACAACCACGGATAAGGTGGGATACATAAAATATCATAAATAGAGGCGATGATATAGCAGATATGTAGTATAACATATTGATTGTTATAGATCCCAATACTAACATTCTGTTAAACCGTTAGAGAGATTATTCAAGACCTAGATGACATAACTTGTCTGTGAAGTTATCATACATGGGTCCACGCCTTTATCCATAAATCAGTGCTTTTTGTGCACAAGAATTCTTGCATTACTAATTCACAACCTACAAGAGACGGATTCACATATCTATTGTCATACCCAATTACCCATAGTTTACTTCTGAATAGAGATGAAATTTTATTAACACGAGGAAGAGTAATAAGGAGTAGGATAAGACATCTTTTGTAGCGAAAGACAAAATTGGAAAGTTGGAATGGACAGTGAAACTCATTAATTTGATAGTTTTACATTCTCCTTGCATATTGAAATGAAAGAAGTCATTAATTTAATATGAGGAGAATATTTTAGAAAGAAACAATGAATAGTTGTCTTGGATTCTGTATATATAGAATAGTGATTTGATTTGAAATGACTAATTTCATTTATGCACGATAGGTCCTTGTTGTCATATTCTTCTACTCTCTGTTGGCTCCGGCTCCTCCCCTTATCCTTGCTCGGTTGTGTTTTCTCTCTCAGGTAAATTCTCCGAACACTCAGTGTAATGTATTATGTGAATTATCGTGTTGTTTGGTAGTGGAGAGCTGAGCTCAATAGGATGTGATCTTGTCTGATTGTACGCTGATAATTTAATGTTTATGCATGTGTTTGTCAATATGTGTTGTTTGTTAGTGGAGAGCAGAGCTCAATAGGATGTGATCTTGTCTGATTGTACGCTGATAATTTAATGTTTATGCATGTGTTTGTCAATATGTGTTGTTTGTTAGTGGAGAGCAGAGCTCAATAGGATGTGATCTTGTCTGATTGTATGCTGATAATTTAATGTTTATGCATGTGTTTGTCAATATGTGTTGTTTGTTAGTGCAGAGCGGAGCTCAATAGGATGTGATCCTGTCCGAAAGGCGGGACGCTGGTTGTGTGTTGATAATTTAGAAATTATGCATGTGTTTGACAATTAACTGCTACTTGTTAGTGGAGAGCGGAGCTCAATAGAATGTTTGCTACAATATTTAATCTAAGTTTGTATTGATTTACGCTGTAATTTATATAAGCTCAACAATGTTGCAATATTTATAGGTTAATGGTTTTATTTTCTATTAGAGTTAATAATTAATTTACGAAAGCCTTAGTTTCTTGTTTGAGATTCAATAGTAATGAGCATGCGTAACTTATCATGGTATGCATGCTCATTGTATTGAATCTTGAATTGTCCAAGTGGGACACTTTGGGAAAAACCTTTTTCACACTCGTACAATAGTCATTTCAATGTTCAAATGCCTTATATACTTGTTGAAATCTCGGTCTGATGCATTTCCTTTTGTTCTCCTGGTGCATACTTGATCGCGGTGATTCTCACCGTGCTCGAGTCGTGTAACTTGGAGACCGATGGGAAATGCTGCCGAAATTTTGTCAAGTATAAGGTATTTGAATATGGGAATGACTATTAGTATCCGAGTGTGGCAAAGGTTTCTTCTCGAATGGGATAGGTTCATACCTTGTCATAAGAACGAGATTGATGGAGTTATTGGAATGCACCGTAATATATAAATGTTATTGTAGGATTGGTCAGGCTATTTAATTGCCAGCAATGGATATTCCGGAGATTCGGAAATGGATGTATCGTAGGTTGGATCGGAATAAACGTCTTAGGGAAGAGTATAGAGTTGGAGTGGGTGAGTTTATAGAGTTTGTTGTTAGCCGAGGAGAGATTTATACGGTGGCGGTGATCAATTGAGGTGTTCTTGCAAAAGATGCAAGTGTCAATCTTTCAAAAGCATGGATGGAGTTGTAGCCGATCTTTATGAGAAGGGCTTTATGCCTGGATTACTATTGGTGGAGTAACCATGGTGAGGCGTTGCCTGACTTAAACCCGATTGTGGCTGAAGGTTCGTACTATGGAAGTGGTGACGGGAGGGAAGAATTGAATCCATACGAGCAGATGATAATGGATCATGCTTGGACCATCGGTTGGTGTTGTACTAGAAAGAAGATGGGGGAGAAGATGGTGGAATGGGTTCCCAATACATAGAGGAGAATCCGAATCCCAAGCTCAAAGATTCTATGATATACTCGAGTCTTTGCACGATCTCCATTGTGGGAAGGATGGAGTACACGGAGTTGTCGATGTGCATGGAATGGTTGAGTATCAAATCGACTACAATATGCAAGAAGGTCTGTTTTAATCGCCTCACCGGTCGTGTCCAAGGCGTTGCCGAAGGCAATCGGATGCCTACAAGTTTTTATCATGCTAAGAAGTCCGTGGAAAATTTGGAGTGCAGGGTGTTTGAAAATTGATTGTTGCCCGAATGGATGTATGTTGTACTATAAGGATGATTCAGCGGAAAGCATAACATGTTGTCGATTTTGTGGTGCGGATCGGTATAAGACAACCACTAGGATGGGCATTGAGAAGAAGAGGTCTCTAAAAAGATGTGGTACTTTCCGCTCGTGCCAAGACTTACAAGATTGTACTCTTCGATGGTTACCTGCAGCTCACATGAGGTGGCATAGTGAGCATGAGAGGGAGCAAGATATCTTGTGTCATCCATCCCGATGGAGAAGCTTGGAAGCATTTTGATAGGGTTCATATGGCATTTTCGCAGGACCCTCGCAATGTCCGATTGGGGTTATCTGCTGATGGATTTAATCCTTTTGGGCGATCGGAAAAGCATACTCTTGTTGGTCGATTATCCCGACTCGTACAATCTTCCCTGGGATGTGCATGAAGCGGGAGTTTATGTTCCTAACATCATAATTAGGTCCGTCTAATCCAAAAGGTAAGATTGATGTGTACTTGCGGCACGATAGATGAGTTGACAATGCGTGTGGAATGATGGTGTGTTGACATATGACGTATCTTTGAGGCAGAATTTGATCATGAAAGCAGCTTTAATGTGGACGATCAACGACTTTCCCGCTTATGGGATGATGTCGGGTTGGATGATCGCGAGGAAGCTTGGATGCCCAATATGTATGGAGCGATCGAAGACATTCACGCTTAAACACAATCGAAAGATCTCATATTTTGATTGTCATCGTCAATTCCTTCCGGAAGATCATCCTTATAGGCGGAACAAGAATGCATTCAAGAAGAGTTGTGCGGAGAGAACACCGCCTCCACCACGTTTATTTGGTCCTAATGTATGGCGCAGAGTACAAGATTTACCGCTCGTCCATGAAACCCAAGGAGAACATATTCCGATTATGGAGTCAACCATAATTGGACAAAACAAAGTATATTTTGGAGGTTACCGTATTGGAGGACGCAGCTACTCGGCCACAACATTGATGTCATGCATACCGAGCGGAATGTGTTTTTGAATGTGTTTGACACTTGTGATGGACATCAAGGGGAGGACAAAGGATACAAATAAAGCCCGATTGGACCTGGCTGACATTTGTAATCGGAAGGAGCTTGAGATGCAAGACGGTGGTCGTGGGCAGACTTATCAAACCGAAGGCAAGTTATACACTAAGCAAATCACGAAATTGACCGATCTGTAAGTGGATTAAAGAACTAAAGTTACCGAGATGGGTATGCTTCCAATCCGGGTAGATGTGTTGACATTAAGGAAGCAAAGTTACATGGAATGAAGAGTCATGATTGCCACGTGTTCATGCAACGGTTTGCTTCCAATTGCGTTCGACGACATTCAAGCAAATTTGGAACCCACTTGTTGAGCTTAGCCACTTTTTCAGGGAGCTTACATCGACAACACTAAATGTGAATCAATTAAAGGATATGGAAGTCAAGATACCCGTTTTGTTATGTAGCTGGAGCAAATCTTCCCACCAGCTTTCTTTGATTCCATGGAACACCTGCCAGTTCATCTACCTTACGAAGCAAGAGTTGGTGGCCCAGTCCAATACCGCTGGATGTATCCATTTGAGAGGTAAACAACATCAACTATTTTACTTAATACATATGAAATTCACGAACACGAGAGCGTAGTTTAGATTTCCCTAAAACTAGTAATTATTTGTATGTATCCCTCTCAATAGGTTCCTGCACTCCCTTAAACACAAAGTCAAGAACAAGGCACGAGTGGAGGGTTCCATTTGTGAAGCATACTTAGTAGAGGAGACTTTCACTTTTGCCTCATATTACTATCCGGACGAAGTTAACACGAGAAGGACAAGGATGCCTAGAAATGTTGATTCGGGCGAAGGATGTTCAACTAGTCCTCCTATATCAATATTCAACTATCCGGGCAGATTTAGTAGCAAATCAAAAGGATATTTCTTGAGCAACATGACATTAATGCTGCTCATCCGTATATCCTTCAAAATTGTGAAGAGGTGGCGCCATATTTAGAGTAAGTTTCTACAACGTCTTTTAATAAGTTCAATTGACATTTATTATTATTAATCGTCCTCTCTGTTAATCTCCCATATGTAGGATGTACGACAATTTTCTAAGGGGTCTCCAACCTGACATTTCAAACGATCTGGTTGATCGAGAAATTACTTCTCACTTTGCTACGTGGTTCAGTAAATATGTAGGTTAAGCATCTTCATATTTTGAAGCATACATTTTATCTCCTTAAATATATAGCATGTATAAGAATAATATAATATTTGATTGTTTAGGTACTAGATCCAGAAAACAATGTTCAAAATCCATTGTTGACAAATTTGGCATGGGGCCTAACGAGATGGGTTACATCATGGAATACTTATATTGTAAATGGATATAAATTTAACACAAAAACATGGAATGAAGGAATGCAGACGTGTAACTATGGTGTTTGTGTGCGAGCCACTGATGGCAATGTAGAGGATGATTTCTATGGGGTTCTAACTGACATCCTTGAACTCGATTATACCGGTTTCCCCGTGATGAAATTAGTTATCTTCAAGTGTGATTGGTTTGATCCTACTCTTGACGTAGGGACAAAAATAGATAAAAATTGTGGTATTGTTCAAGTTAGGCTGTCTCGAAGGTATAATAAGGCGTACAACCCATTCATTTTTTCACAACAGAGACGCGGTTTATTACTCGCCATATCCCGAAGGACATCATGGCTGGTTGGGTGTTATTAAGATAAAGGCTCGCAAGATAATTACCGATAATGTAATCAACCAGCACGAAAAAGATGCTCCGCACCAAGATGAAGAGTTTTTCAAGACCCCATGTACCGCTTGCAAATTACGCTGGACATTATTGTTAATTCTTCCGCGGACATTTCAGAAATGGGGAAGAAGTTGAAAGAGAGTTAATGGATCAATCCGAGTTGGACGTATCTAGCTAAGGTACATTCGATCAAGTGATACCGATGAGAGTGAGGGTGAATTTAGTGACGGAGATTCTACTTAGGTAATTTATTTATGTCATAATTCATTGTGTGAATGTCATTCTACTTATTAGGTAATTTATTTTTGTATTATTTACACTGTTGTGTAATCATATTTTTATTTTTTCACGGATGGTAGATTCCTCCGGTAGGGGTCGCCGTGGAGGTGGATCTGCGAGAGTCCCTTCGTCGGCCGACCCACGACCTTTCGGATCGAGACCACCCTACCAAAGACCTGCTGATCGGGACACCTCGGGGTGATGGAGTTGCACCCCCACCCATCCTCATGTGGGTCTGGGACACAGGCTGCACCCTCATCATCCACACCTACGACGATAGGACCATCATCATCACCGGGACAGAGAGTCGTGGGTCCATCCGACAGAGGATTCTTCTTATCCCCGGGGGGATAACGAGTATGCTAATTTAATTTTTTAATATATATAAAGTATCGTTAATTTCTATTTACTTGATTTTTAATTTAATTATAACATTTATTAATGCTCTAATTTTGTCTGCAGCTTTTCACTGCTGCGAAGGGCCTCTTCCGATTCGATATCGAAGATCCTGCGACCTAAAGTTTGATGGTCCATGGCCTACATGGAAGGCCATCTCACTGGGCCATAGGGATCAGTTGTTTCTAGAGTTTAAGGTAACAATTTATTAAGTTTTTTAAATTAAATTTACATTATATATATGTACACACCAATTTCCTAACAACTGTAAGTTGCAGAAAGAGTATAGGTGGGACTTAGCTTTAGAGGCTCTCGCCTCGGGATATATTTGAGCATAAAGGCTCCATGGTCATGAAGAATCGATGAACAAGGCGAGGAAGGGTCGGAATAAGGGGAGGTGGGTGGATCCCGAGATCAAGAGGCAATGGACCCAAGACTGGGCACCTGAGAAGTTCCAGAGATCCGGGCCATGCCTCACAGCGTAATCGAGCTTCGATGGTGGCGCATGTGCTTGAGCGGTGGGTCTAAATTAGCCGCCCACTACGACGAGCTGGGTAATACATTAAACTTTTGACTTAATATACTATTTAATTAATTAGTTTTCATTTTTAATTATTCTTATGAATTTAATATTATATTATTCTGTGCGTAGAAAAGCACAAACAAATGGGCCCCGATTGCTATGGAGTTGGTGGACAGAGGGCGAAGAAGTTGAAGTCGGGGACATGGGTCAACGACAAGGCCCGTGAACTATGCTGTAAGCAAAAAAATAATTTAGTGTTTACTTGTAATTTATTATAAATGATTTGTTAATATTGGATATAATTTTAACTAAATCTCTTCAACTATACTTTGTAGGTGGGCTTCAACGAGAAGAAGGACGATGCCATATCACGTGCCTCACAATCACAAGATGAGGCTTTTGACCGGTGATGGCTGCTCTCCTGTCTCCGTCGACGATAATGCCATTTATTTGGAGGTCGTCGGGGCGGGGAACAAGAAGGGGCACGTGTATGGCCTCGGACACCGGGAGCCGAAGTTCATCGCTCATCGTCCAAGCACTGCTCCTTCTTTGCGCCCGATATCGGCCCCTCAGGAGCAGTTCCACCAAATGATGACACCATCACGCACCTGAACGCGGAGCTTCGGAGAAGAGAGAGAGAGCAGCGAGATGGCGAACAGATACGATTGACTTCGCACACCAAAGAATGATGCAAAGTAGCATCGAGCAGGGCGCATTACATCGTGGGCTGGTGTTGGAGCAGATGAGGATCCAGACTCAGTTGCTCGAGATGATGCTCGGCCGGTTGTGCGCGCTGCTCGCTCCTCCGGTTCGCCGCCGCCATCGATGTTGCTTCTCGCAGGACAATCAGCTAGCAGACGGCGGTGTCTTGACGCTGAGGATGATTGGATTCCTCCATCTCCCTCATCATGACTGATTGTTTTCTCCATATTTTTGACTTTAAACGATTCTTGGGACGACATTTTAGATTATTCTTTTATATATATTTATTCTTTCTTATGATTGTATATTTCATAAGTAATTTGGTGTGTTTTATTAGTAAGTTTGCTAAACGTTTAAAGAAAACCGGAAATAAAAATTTTTAATTTAAAAATTTAAATTTTTTAAAAAATTTATAACCAGCTTTAGCGACCAATTGAAACCAATAATTCGTCGCTAAACTGTATTTCACATTTACAGATTGAGGTATAGCGGCCGAATATCAGGCCGCTAATATAGGTTAACAATAACCAAAATTAGCGACCGAATTAGCAATCGATTATCGTTCGCTAGAAATGGTTACCCCAAAAATGCGACCAACCTAATAGCGACCGATTATTATGTAGCGACTCGAACATTGTCAGCTAATTAACGACCGAAATAATATTTCGGCCGCTAAAACCTTAGCGACCAGTGTATTGACTACCACCATAAATCGGTCTCGATTTGGTCGCTAAAACAAATAGCTGACCGATTTACATGGTTTAGCGATCGAAAATTACTCGCCGCTAAACAATTGTTTTTTTGTAGTGAGAAACTCAAGTTTAGACTTTTGTACTGAGGATACCCCCGACGGGTTTCCTATTACCTTGGCCTTCCCCGAGTTCATGGTTCAACGTGTTGTTTTAGTTCCCGTGATGAGAGATAAGGATTATTCTTTCCGACTTGGTTGTAATGATTTGGAGTAGCATAATTTGGCAACTTATGGTTCGTGTCATAGAAGTTGTGACAAGAGTTCACTTGTTCCCAAGCACCGGATCCAGGAGCAATACCATGTGGTCACCCATTAGGTCATGTCCCCGCATCCCACAAATATCACAAACAACATTAGTAGCACCTATTGAACTCACATTAGCCTTTTCAAGCTTATCAAAGCGTTTATTCAATGAGTCAAATTTAGACATCATTAGATCAGTGCTATTCATTTCAAACTTACCCCTGAAAGCTTTTTCGGTTATTACCTCTTTCCGAGCCCCATTGATGATAGTTGGTGGCTACGTTTTCAATGATATTGAAGCAGCTTAATCGAGGTCTATTCATAAAGGCTCCCAATGCGAGTCAAGTGACACCTTCGTAGAGTAATCCAATCCGTTGTAGAAGGTATGCACTACCAACCACCTCTCGAGCCCATGATTGGGCAAGACTCTAGCAATCCTTTGTAACGATCCCAAGCTTTGGATAAGCATTCTCAGTCCTTTTGGAAGAAGCCGTGATCCGAGTTCGTAGGAATGCGATCTTGGATGGGAGGGAAGAATTTTTCCAAGAATGCCTGCTCCAGCTTGGTCCCAAGTTGACAAAGTATTAGCGGGCACTTGCTTCAACCATGCTTTTGCCTTTCCAGTCAGAGAGGAGGGGAATAACCTCAAGCGAATAGCATCAATCGGGACACCTTGAATTCTTATTGCATCGGTGAACTCCAAGAATGTCTCCACATGATCAGTCGGGTCCCTCGAGGGTAATCCTCCAAATTGATGTTGCCTAATCATGCCACTGCACCGTAGGTGGTGTAGTGTAGTTCTCCACCTGTTTCTCGGCCTAGTAATCCCGGTTCGTAGACCCCAGCATTTTGGGGCTGCGTAGTCCTTCGATGGTTTGTTATCCCAAGTAGATTCAGCCATGAGTGGAATGGGAATCAAACTCCTCTCTCTCTTTGTCTTTGTAGTCTCCCACGTCTATGAAAGGTCCTTTCGATCTCGGGGTCCACTTCAACAAGATTTTCAAGACTTTGGGATCTTCGCATAAAAGAGAAAAATACCGCAAAGAGAGATAGATACTCTAGAAAAAAAGAAAATGAGATAAATGAAAAAAGGAGAAAATTTAATATAAAAAAAGGTCCAGAAAAATCAATTTAAAAATTAAATTGAGATTCAGAAAGCATGATCCCCGTAAGCGCCAAAAACTTGATGGTGCTCGAATCCGCAAGTGTACGACTTCGTTGTCAAGTAATAAAAGATCGATCCCACAGAGACCGTGATCTCAAATAACAATCAATTATTAAATCAATTAAACTGGACTATGAAAAGATTTGGAAAAGATTTGGTTTTTGAATCAAGTAGCAAATCAAACTTAAAATTAAAACGAAATCAAGAACAAAATAGGAAAAGTAGATCAAATCTGAGATTTCAAAATATCTAAAGGGATTCCCAGAATTGGGTTACCAACAAGATTGCTCATGTTACTAAATTGACTACCCCTCTTGTTAATTATCGAAATTTACTTTTAAGGCGAAGTTATCCTAAATAAGTTAATGTTCCTCGGGATACAAGAACCGTGACCAATTAAACCAACCCCTACTCGTGGTAATTGAATTTAAATTGAACCCTTAAAGCTTTGTGACAATTCGTGAACCCTCGAAGGACCGCTTCTAACTCTCGTGATTTAAGTCCTAAGTTCAATCCCTATAGATCCAATACCTAAATTCACCGCTAGGTTCCTCCTTAGAGTATCGATGACATGCAAATAAGTGCGCACAGATTCAAAAGTAATTCATGCCATAGGAATTAAATCGAAGCTAATTGAAATTAACAAGAAGTAAAACGTCTATTCATAGCATAAAACAAATCTGGGCATAGCCCCAATTCCTAGAAATAAAAAGACTACTCCAAGCATTGCCATGTTCATAGAAAGCTTGATTAACAAAAGCATAAAAGAAAACCTAAGAAGAGAAGAAATTGGAGAAGAATAGATATCCTAATTTTTGCCTAAGGTAGCAGCCAAGTGATCCTATTTTCGAGCCTAATTGCCCTTATTTATAGAGTAGGTTAACTTGAATCCCAAGCAATTACAAAATCAGATCAAATCAGTTTTAAAAATTCCAGATATTGCGGCGTCATGGCCGTGATGGCTGTCACGGCGAAGCCACGATCGATTCTGCCTTGGAAAACTTGGGATCGATGACCTGTCCGCGGCCATGATGGCCATCACGGCCTGGCGGAAAGGTTCCGACTTTTTCGTACTTTTCTTCTCAGCCTTGCTCCATCATGGCCTGATGAGCTCTGTTTGTCCGCTTTTCTTGCTTTTCCAAGCTCGTGTTCATGCAAGCTCCATCACGATTGATCTTGAACATTTTAATCCTCAATTCCCGCACAACAACACCGCAAAACCGCCTTACCCGTTCCAAGGTAAAAACTAACAAAAATAAAATTAAAAATGCCCAAACTACATGAAAATGCATGCAATATAATAAAGAAATATGAGGTGAAATCACACTCATCAAACTACCCCAAGCTTAAGATTTTGCTTGTCCTCAAGCATAACCAAGCCAAACAAGATAAATAATCGTAGCATGGGGCGTGAACCAAGAACCCGATAATAAATCCAAGTAATAGGAACATCCAAATAAGTACCCAAGAGACAATCAATTTTCCAAGTCCAATTAGGAGCTTAGGTTCCCTAAATTCATACCTTTCACTACTCCGGCACTCTTCTCACCTCACTCAAGTGTTTAAGGACATTTGACAATTCACTCAATTTCTCAAGGAAGGTACCCTACCATAAGCTTGACTATTACCCAAATCTCTACTTTATTAATGAAAACTCATAAGAATCAAGAAGTCTTTTATTTTGGTTGTAATGGGGCATTGGGATTAATTGTTAGGGTGGGGAAATCAAGAAAAGGAAAATTCAAGAAGGCTAAACAAAATATCAAACAATGCAAAGCACGACAACCTTCTAAAATAGCTTTTTGGGCTTTAATTCACTTTTTCACCTTTCTTTCTTTTTCTTTCTTTCCTTTTTTTTATTCCTCACTTTCTTTTCTCATCCCTCCTTCTCCATTTTTTTGTTTATTTTTTTCCAATTTGGAGAAGGGAGATTTCCCAACTTAAGAGAAATATTTTTCTAACTTCTTCATCCCACAATTTATTTTTCAAACCACCTTTTTGCCCTTTTTTCAATACTTTAAAGGTGTCATACCAAGCATCATTCATCCAAAATAAATCAAGGTACCAAGAAAAAGTATTTTATTCTTTTAGGCTCAAACTAGTCAACTAAGGGGTAGCATTTAATCGGTTAAAGCACATAAGGCCTAGGAATACCTAGTGCCTCAAACATTTTCAAATATGTTTTCAAAATTTTTAAGTTTCAACATGGTTTCAATTCAAGTTCTAGAGAACACAATACAAAGGGGAATAAAACAGGCTCAACTCACAAAGAATGGGGTAGATTTAGTGAGTACCCCTTTTAGGCTCAAAAATCTCACATTTAGTAGTTTAAAAATCAATGAGAAACTCAAATCTAAGGAACCCACTGCTAATTATCAACTATCGGAAGATCATCTCAAACATTTTTATTTTTAGCCTTTCACAAGAATACAAAAATCGGGTTCAAAAAATCACTATCTCAATTCATTTCGAAAGTTCTCACAATTGGATGCCTACTCTAAGCAAGGGGCAATCTAATCATGCGATTATGCAAAGCTACGCCTATATGATTGCAACATGAAAAATGCAAAAATACAAAAAAAAAAATAATCCCCTACCCTAAGCTTAAAAACCTACATTGTCCCCAATGTAAATAATCAAGTTGGAGAGAGGAAAAAAAGAACAACTCACGAGATATGGAGGGTGCTTGCTCAAATGCCGAGTCATAGAAGCTCTAGAAGACGCGTCATGGGTGGGATATACATCACGGCTGGCAGTGATCAATTCGTCTGTTGGGCTCCTTCACTTCACGTGATGGCCATCACGGCCGGGAGGTGATCAATTCTGACTTCTGCTTTTTCACATCACGCGTGATGGCTATCACGACTCTGGCGTGATCAATTTCGACTTTATTTTTCCATGCCTTTTGCTCTTCCCGCCTTCATAACACGAAAATACTTAGCAAAACCATCAATTAGTGATCCTTCTTTCTTAATCATCTCAAATTATTAAAAAAACAAAATTCAAATACAAATTAAAAAAGGAAATAAAACTTGGGTTGCCTCCCAATAAGCGTTTATTTACGGTCTTAAGCTTGACCATACTCCCTTCAATCACGGATCAGCTAGGCTTGGAAGTGCAAGAACACCTCTCTTCCGTGCAAGTCCTTCAAAGAGCCTATTTTGTTCATATGGCCAATGCGCTTTCTTTTGCTCTTTTCACTCGAAGTTTCATGGCCTTACATCCTCCGGCGTAAGTTTTAACTCTACATGATAAGCAACTCAACTTCATCATTGTTTGGTGCATCATTTGTCATGCAAA